>PVJI01032474.1:0-12168 GCA_004026765.1 Micronycteris hirsuta
CCATCCCATAAAGTCAGCACTGTACAGAGCAAGGCTTAAATTTCTGTCTCTCTCACCCACAATATCAAATCAACTTTGGTGAAGTTCTTATTCTCTTTTGCTTTTTGTTTAAGTGACAGTTACATGGGACTACAAACTCTGCTTTTGTCAAACCATAAGGAAGAAAAGTTAACTCATGTAGAACAGAGCGGGAAACAAACCTTTAAGCTTGAAATCTGCATTGCACTTATCCTGGTATAGCTCTCATAGCACCCAGCAAAGTGGCATACTCCCTAAGCAGTTAACACACATCTGCTTACCAGTGAATCAGGCTGGAAGTCAGTTTTTTCAATTCTGTGTGAACAGTCCTAGATAAGCAACCAAATCTATACATTCATTACTTTTTATATGATATGGTTTCATTCTTCCATCTAACAGACAATTTTTACTTAGATTAAGAAACCTCTTTAAAAAATTATGTATTTTTAGAGTTTGGGGAAGGAAGGAAGAAAGAGAGAGAAACACGGATTGGTTTGTCTCTGGCACGTGCCATGGAACCTACAACCCATGCATGTGCCCTGACCAGGAATTGAACTGGTGATCTTTCACTTTGCAGGATGACCTGACCCCCAACCAACTGAGCCACACCAGTCAGGGTTAGATTAAGAAACCTCTTGATTAAAGAATAGCAGCTGCTGGCAAAGATGGTGGACTGAATCCACCCATTTCCTCTCATTCCCTTCTAAAACCTTACTGGAAAGTGTCATAAAAAGGTATAAACTCACAGAGATGGAGAACAAAAGATAGAAAGTGACAGAATCAACCAATTCAGCAGAACGAGGACCACTGAGTCCTAGGCCAACAGCAGAGAATGCAGAGGACCAACCCAACTGACATAGTAGAGTACCTCCTTCCTCTGAAACGACAAGGTAAGGAATTGGTGACGCTAGGTACCTCTAGAAGTGAAGGGGGAATGAAAGGGCACCCACACAAGAAGGATTGATTGGCATTCTGTTTCACAAGCAGAGAGATCCCTAAATCCTTTCCCTCTTGACTGGCAACTGTCTCCCTTCTCCTGGCAGGGCACTGGAGGTTTATTCTCTGCAGAAGAATTGGCCTGAGAAAACCGAGACACACGTGAGGGCAGAGGCACTCACTACAGTAAGAACACAGGGATTTGGTTAACGTGTGCACACAAGATTCTAAGAACTCTATCCATTTTCCCTGCTCAACTCCAAGAAAAAAAAATGCAACATGCCTTCACTTCAACACGAGACTAGAGAATCTTTCTGGGGGGAATCTAACCAGTTCGAATAAAATGAATGACCTAGCGTTACCTCCCTAGTGAAACTCAAGGTCAAAAAGCCCCATCCACACACCTGTGTTTAATATAAAAATGTTAAGCCCTACTCTTAAATCTGAGCAGAACACCAAAGATTAGCACCCCCCCCAAAAAAAATCTCTAAAATGAAAGCTAGAGACCAAAACAAGCAATGTAATAAACAGACGATGTGGGGGAGAAGAAAACTTAAAAAAAACAAAACAAAAACAAAGACAGAAAATAAAAAAAAACAGAAACAAGAATATATTACATTATAATAAGATAAAGCATTATACATTTTAAAAGACATTCAGACAATAAAAACTGAGCTTTTAGAAATTAAAAGTATGATAGAAAAAACCTCATTTGAAAGGTTTGAAGGTAAAATTAAGAAATTCTCCCAGAGAGGGCAAAAATGAATTAGATTAAAAATTAGGGAAAAAAGTGAGAAGTTAGAGCAGGAGTGTCAAACTCATTTTCGCTGGCGGCCACATCAGCTTTGTGCTTGCCTTCAAAGGGCCGAATGCAATTTTAGGGCTGTGTAATGTTACTACACATTCGGCCCTTTGAAGGCAACCAGGAGGCTGCTGTGGCCCCGAGGGAAAACGAGTTTGACACCCCTTACTTAGAGGGTCCTGGAGGTGAGATACCGTAAATGCCAGTGAATTAATTCAAGAAAATTTCCAAGAACAAGTATTTTCAAACTGAAAATTCTACCTATCCCAGCACAATGAATAAACACACACACCCAAGTCACGGCACATAAGATTTTACAATTCTAGGGGCAAAAGAAATAGCTTACATACTCTCAGGGAGGAGATGGAGAAAGAAATAATTAAGGTCACACTTGAACAGTCAGAAATGAGAACGACTCTGGGCTTCTCAACAGCATACCAATCTGTCAGGAAATAAAACACTACTATTAAGATCCAGAAGGAAAATACTAAAAAATGAAATTCTATGACCTGCTAAAGAACCAATCAAATGTGATAAAAGAATATAGACAATTATAGATATGTACAGTGTCTCAAAATTTTACCTCCCATAGATCCTTTCTTAAAATCTTTCTGGAGAATGTGCTTTACAAAAATAAGAATAAACAAAGAAAAGAAAGGCCTGGATCCAGGAGACAAGGGCGACAACACAAGAAAAAGGCAAAGGGACCTCCAGCATGCCGGCGAGATGCTAGGAGGACAGCCTTGTCAGGCCCTGGAAAAGGCTTCCTCAGGGAGCGGAAACTGAAAAAAATTAGTATGATTGAACATCTGCACGAAATTTTAGAAAGCTGGCAATGAATATAGCATTGAATTAGTGATAAGTACATAGAGTACTAAATAAATGGAGAAAACAATGATTAGTTCAAAGGAAAAACTAAAAAATTGTACAGGAAAGGTTTCTTATCAGAGTTTATCACATAACTCAGATGTGAATGAGGTTTCCACAGAATGGTAATGTAAACACTGACCACGGACCTAACTGGAATTGCAGTGGGACCGTGTGGGAAGGTGGGAGGAGGGAAAGACTACACAAATGTGATGGGGGCAAGGGGAGTACAGACGGCTAAATCGCATATCTAGAGCGGGAAGTCAACCAACATGGCTAAAACTGGGCAGGGGTTGGGCATGCAGTGCTAATTAAGGCAAACATAATTTCGAGACATGGAGGTAAATATCAAAATAATCAGCTTTGAGAGATGAAAGTACAATTTTTTTTAAGATTTTATTTATTTATTTTTAGAAAGACGGGAAGGGAGGGAGAGAAATATCAATATGTTGTTGCCCTTTGTGCGCCCCCTACTGGGGACCTGGCCTGCAACCCAGGCATGTGCCCTGACTGGGAATCGACCCGGCAACCCTTTGGTTTGCAGGCCGGCGCTCAATCCACTGAACTACACTAGTCAGGACTAATAGTCCAATGTTTTAATGGGAGGAAGAAAAGACTTGTTTCTGCACCAAAATTTGAAGAAGTAGTTTAGAGTATGAATTTTGGAAAAAGATTGTAAAATATCACAAAAATAAGAATGCTCAAACATTTAAAGAAACAGTTTTAAACCTTTAAAATGTGATGCAACTTTTTAATTAAAATTCATCTCCTTTCTTAACAATGTGAAAATAAGCCAAGGGGAGAAAACAAAAAATAAATAGAATTCATTGTTCATTTATCAGATGATAATTTTAGGAACGCGTAGAAGTTTAAGAAGCAATGGCTACAATTATGCCATAGTTAATTTAGATTAATAAATGTACCAAGCTTTAAAGTTGTACTTTTTGACCAAGAAATAACATTACTAGGAATTTATCTGAAGAAATAATAATCAGAAATATACATAATGATTTATTAGGAAAGATGATAAGCATATAATCCTAACATTACAATAATTTTAAAATAAATAACACTTAGAGGAATTTAGAAATAACAAATATTTCCAACAGGAAATAATTTGCTGCCTGGCTGGTGTAGCTCAGTGGACTGAGCACGGGCTGCGAACCAAAGGGTTGCCAGTCCGATTCCCAGTCAGGGCACATGCCTGGGTTGCGGGCCAGGTCCCCAGTGGGGTCCACGAGAGAGGCAACCACACATTGATGTTTCTCTCCCTCTCTTTCTCTCCTTTCCCCTCTCTCTAAATAAATAAAATGTTAAAAAAATGTTAAAAAAAAAGAAATAATATGTTAAACTTGTCATGATACATTCATATGTAGAATATACCTATGATGAAATTTACATAACCATTAATTAATATATTTCAAAGTAGATTTAGTTACATGGAAAAAGAAACATGGCATAACGTTAGGGAAAAAAAGGAGACAAACTGTATGTGTAGTTCAACCTAATTATGTAAACACAGTGTGTCCAAGCATCTAGCTGTGTGGACTTGCAATATCCATGATGGGATACATCAACATGTCGGTGTGCAGCATGGGGCAGGAGAACTATGTTTTTTTAAAATACTTGCTTCCCTACATTTTATTATATGTCAAATTTTCAGCAATAGGCAGGTATTGTTACATTATTTTTTTAAACTGCCATTTATCTCTATTCCTTATTCCTATTTTTCTTTAAGACAGATAAACATTTAAAAATATTTAATGCATATCTTCTGTCTATGCCCTTGCAAAGGTATTACTATTTTGTGTGCCTGTACTTAGATTTACTTCCATGTTGACTTTATTCATTGAACACTTTGCTGTTACATGCACACTGAATACGTTTTTCTAGCTGCAGACTTGTCCTTCATGGTGGGCACCTGCCACACTGTGACTACTGGCTCTCCCAGGAACAGACATCCAGATGGCCTCGAACAGCCCTGCCACCATCAAAATAACCCTGCAAAGGCTGTTCTCACTGATGTCCCCCTACGGACTGACGGAGTTACCGCTTTAAGGAGGATACGGATATTTCATCTAGGTTTTTCAGTACTGCCCTCCACAATGCTTGTACCAATCTACAGTCTCAGCGGGGTTCTAGAAATCCCCACCTGCCAACAATGAGCATTATCCAGCTTCCTCATTTGTGCTAGAACAAAGTAACATCTCACTGCTGCTGCAACTTGCATTTCTGATCACTGAATCACTCTGAGCATCTCTTTATACCCATATTAGGTTTCGAGACATTCTTTTTTGTATAGCGGTTCTGCATAGCCTTTCCCATTTCTTTGGTAGGACTGCTATCTTACATCTTGATATATACCGATTAGCAATTCCTTGAGAGTTTAAATATTACTGCAATTATGTTGTCTACCAGTTTTTTTATGTATTTTGTAAAACTTAGCAATTTCAGAATTATTCTTCAGTAATGGCAAATTTTACTCATAATAGTCAACATTGCAAACATTTACTGAGCACTTAGAATGTCCCAGATACTGAGCTAAGCACCTTACACATCATTTGATTATTACTATGTTTATTTTATACATGGGAAACGAACTAGATCGACATTTCGGGTAAGCAGTGGAGTTGGTATTTACACCTGGGCTCCTGGGTACAGAGGCAACAAGCACGTGACCCCACGGGGTCTGAATGAACTACGGAAAGGACTCTTGCCGAAAGGTATTATCTTCTCTCCACCACCCCTGCCATCAGGCTCTGTAATTCTCACAATTAAATATTCGTTTCTGCAAGGGAAATCACTGTGTATGAAAAGTTCTCTTAACCAAAAATATTAACTCTTAGATAAAATACATGAAAGGGTAATACATTAGCTACATTGACTTACTGTACTGAACGCCGTGTTGCCCACATTACACAAGGGGAGTATGAGGGGGGGCTCCGGAGACCTGAGGCTGGTGAACAAAACGGGCTCCCTACCTAGTCTCTGCCCTCCCCACAAGTCCACAGGTTGTCTGTTTTCTGATTGCTCGACTACTCGGGAGAACTGGGTCAACAAATAGAAAAATGAGTATGTGTTTGATCTTTTATCTCACTTAATGAGGTTAATACCATTTTCATAAAGATAAGGAGATATAGGCATTCCTTAAAATCTGATTTATTTTAGGCAATAATGAAGAAGATAGAATTCAAGATAAGTTGAAAAAAATACCCTCTAATTGCAGAAAGAAGATAGTGTTTGATGATTCATTTGCTTTTATATTAGAGTCATTGTTCTCTGGGTACATCAGGCAATTGATTGATTATCCTTTATGAGTACATGGAAAAATGAAAGGAAAAAAGAAGAGAGCAAACAACTGGGGTGGCGTGAGTTAAAATCTAAGTGGTGTCCAGTAACGGCTGTGAAAGGGGTGAGAAACAAATTGCTGACTGCATAAAACTCTGTTAGGTGCTCACTTCATAGACGGCTCATGGACACACACACAGACTAGTCTATGAAGAAGCCAGAGAAAACGACGCTCAGACTGCTGTGCATAATTTTCAATAGCTATCAGAAAAAAAAATCATGTTCAAAATGTAAATTATCCGTGAATATTCATCCATATCCTTTAGAGAGATTATCACCGTCCTGAGAAAATACTTGTCAAAATCAGCAAACATAAGCATCGCCAGGTTCTACAGTCAAGTTTCTTCAAATGCTGCTTTTGTTCCTTCCTCACTGTCCCTGCCGCTCCAGTGATATGTATGACGGACTTCTCTCTCTGCCATCTCCTGCAGTCCTTTCTCTGTCATCCATTCTGTCTTCTCTGGGTTTCAGTCTTAGTATTTTATATCACCCCCCCTTCCGGTTCTTTAACTGTCTGTGCAACTGTATCGAATCTTCCAATACATGGGTTGGTAAACCCATGTGCTACATCTTAATTTCAGGTATTGTATTTTTAAGTTCTAGAATTCTTTTTGATTCTTTTATATAAATTCCAAATAGTCCTAAAATAGTTCATAGTCCCACCTAATGCCATCGTGAAGTCTAAATCTGATAATTGGATTACATACATATCCTCTGAGAAGGTTACTATTGTGTGGTTTTCTCTCAGTTTCAGTTATCTCATTAGGTCTCCTGATATGCTTCATAATTTTTGACTGCCTGCTGAAAATCGTATATGAAATATTTTAGAGATAATCTGAGGCTCTGAACCACTTTATCTTTCTCAAGAGAGTAATAAACAGTTAAGAGTAGGATCAGATTTCTTTAATTCAGTCTAGAACTGATATGATTCAGAGTTGGATATAAGTATTTGCAAGGGCTGGGCTATTTCCAGTTGCCTTTATGCTTAAGGTAGAACCCATTCAAGAGTCCAGCTGGAAACTTGGAGAGTTGGCCAGGTCCACTCCACTCTCGTTGCCCTGAATTCTCACTTTTGTCTCCACAGTCCCATTAGGCTGTTAAAAGCCCTGCTCAGCTTCTCAGCTGGAGTTTTCTCCTCAGCTTCTTCACATCCCTGTGTTACTATTTTTTAATTAGAAAGTGCCTTGAGGGGAAAGGAGACAATGTTTAAGGACTTCACTCTCTGGAATTTTGGTAATTCAAATTATGTCAATTTTTATAATCTTTAATGCCTTCCAGTATTATTTTTGTTTTCATTTCATACAACTTTTCTAGTTGTTTGTATTGAGAGAATTTGTCTAATGCAAGTTATTCCATCAAAGCTGAAAATGGGGTATCTTCAATAGCTATGAAAATTAAAAACACAGATACCCTCTGACCCAGTATTTCCATTCTAGCATCTTATCCTACAGAGAAACTCATTCATGCCCCCAAACATAGGTATAGTCATGTTCATCCAGCATGTTATGTAGTAACAAAAGACATGAGATATCAGTAAAGAATGAAGTCCATACATAAAAAGGTTAAATATTCATGTAATACAACACAATAATGTTGTGGAGGCAAATGGTCTGAATTTTTATGTTAGAATGGAAGACAGAAAATAACGTGTATATTATATTCCAATTTAGGTAGAACTAGGTAAACACATGTGTATATATCTACATTTGCAAAAAATGTCTTTGAAGAGTTACATAGAATATAAGAGTGGTTGATCTGGGATAGGGCAGAAAAACTGGGGCTTGGATTCAGTAGAAGAGTTTTTAGTATTTTATGGTGTTTGAGTTCATTTTTTACATATTACATGCCTGAAATTTAAAATACATATTATTTAAGAGAAAAATAAAATATAACCTGCAAAGTGCTACATACTAGCAAAGAAGAAAATGGCAGCTCATTGGAGGCTTACTTGAGCAAGAACACGTCACAGTATTAATTTCTAAGTTTAGACTCTAAGGACGGATTGGACTTAGTCAAGTGAAGGGGAGACAAAGCAGAGAAGGGACGAGAAACACGGAAGCGTGAGGGGAGACCCGGCTCGTCAGAAAACACCGAAGTTCTAAATGGATGAAAGAGGAGCCAGTACGAGGCCGGGTACCTTACAAGCCTCATCTTCCCAAGGACAGACTGTGCCATGTTAAGAAGTTCAAATTTTATTTTGAGGCAATGGGGAATGACTCAAAAGTTTGTAAGGAACGTGTAATATGATCAGATTTGCAGTTTGTATACATTACGATGGCAGTGCTGTGGGCACGGGAGTGAGAAGGCGTAAGGAAGGGAGGAGACAGACTTGCGCTGTGAGGTCGCGGACCCTAATGCGGTGACAATAGGGACTGAAAGGGACAGATGATAAGATATTAAGAAGAGAACTAAAAGAACGTGGGGCCTTATTCATGTATAATGGACATGTGAAGTCACTCACTACAATTCACTTTTTTCGGCTTGGACAGCTGAGTAGACAATGGGACCCTTCACTGCCAGGAAGGAGATGTTCAGTTCTGCAGGTGGGGTTGAGGTGCCGGAGGACATCTAAGAAAGGCAGGTGCCTAGAGGCAGCTGAGCACACAGGTCTGCAGCATACGAAGATGAGGGAGAACAGACTTGACTGTCATATAAACGAAAGTGGCAGTCGAAGTCATGGGGGTGTTTCACATCACCACAGGAGGGGGAGGATGGAGACACAGCTTATGAGGGGTGGAATATATATGAAAAGCCCCAGAAGCAAGCTAAGAAAATACTCAAAAAGGTTTCAGGAGTAGATAGCATTGT
This sequence comes from Micronycteris hirsuta, assembly GCA_004026765.1. Classification (NCBI taxonomy): domain Eukaryota; kingdom Metazoa; phylum Chordata; class Mammalia; order Chiroptera; family Phyllostomidae; genus Micronycteris; species Micronycteris hirsuta. The sequence continues at coordinate 8,780 of PVJI01032474.1, forward strand.
AGAAGCCAATGTGATGTTGGTATCGAGGAACCAGAAGATGATATATTGACCACTGTTTTAGAATTGCCGAGTGCTTGTTTAAAGCTGTAAACATAAATATAATGCTGGCCATACAACAGACTGCTGTAAGAACAGTCCGATCATAGGGGCATGGGAGGCAACCATGCCCATTAGATAGACTTAAATAAATGACACCAAATTTTCTAGAAATCAAAGATAATCTGTCATAATTATATAAGCATTTCATTTTTATTTTAATCTTTACTATTTGCCTGACACATATTAGGTACTTAATAATGCATAATGAAAGAAGGAATGCATTAACATTTGGGGGATTTCTAAGCATTTGGTACATACTGATAAACCACAAAATAATCAAATACAAGTAACTCAAAGGAAATGTGAACACCATGAATTTAGTGAAGAGGGTCACTGCTGACAACTGACCTCATAGCTGTGGTATTATGCTGAGGAATTAAAAGTATAGGAGGGAAATAATAACATTAAAGGAGATCAGTTCTTTCATAAAAGTAAGAAAAGTACTGTCTTTCTTCCGTCACGATTGTGGAATTAAAAACCTCTGATAATTACACTATTCTAATTCATGCAACGCTGCCATCCATACTAGTCCTAACATTTGCCCCAAAACTCCAGGAAAATACAGGGTGGGCAAAGGTAGATTTATAGTTGTAATACAAATGATACAATAATTAATAAATACTAATGCAGAAATAAACTCCGTGTTTCACACACTCACAACTATTAGACTACTTTACCCACACTCGGACAGCGCAGTTAAGAGAAAACAGTGCAAATAACTAAATTTCTCTTTAATGTTTGAACACATCTAGGGTTTGACAATGACAAGGGCGAGGCAATTGTTACTTAAAGCCTTGGGATAATTTCTTTACTACTCTGCAAATTAATTTTCTAATAAGTGAAAGAGGTTAAATTAGATATTCTCTAAATGAAGTTTCTATTCACATTTCTGAGTATAGCATAAAATGTCCATTTTAATAAACTTTCTGACAGGACAATTTCCTCAGATATACCTTGCTTTTTAAATCATGCCTACAAGCTGGCAATAATTTTTATAATTAATTTCAAACATTTTCATACCCATTAGAAGTTTAAGTTTTCATAAAAATATGTCACGAATATATCTGAGTTTTTCTGGAATAAAATTGATTTCAAAATTATCATAACATGACGCTATTCTTCCACAATTTAGATGCCTATATTTTGAGAAACAGTTAGTATAAATACCTACCTCTATGAGATAAGGCTCCATTTCAGCCAGGGATTTTCCAAGATGCTTATCTGGATTTAAACCTGCCAAGAAAGTTTAAATTTTTAAAATAAATATGTAATTAAAAGTTAAAGACATATTCCCCTTCCCTCCCCTAGGTAATCAGTATGTATTTTAAATTTCTTTGATCATAAAATAAAATGTACTTTGCTATTATTTACTTTCCTATTCTTGGGTAACCGTTATTCTTGTTCCTGAAAAATATTTCCTTCCAATTAATTTCAGTTGCATTGTGTCAGCTATGAGATGCATTCTTTCTACTTGTTTTGCTGTTTTTGAGGAATTGTAATTAGGGGAGAAAAAAGCAAGTGTCGTTTCAAAGATGTAATTGCTAACTTTGTCCAGTTAATCTATTCCCACCAACCACTTAAAATTTTTTTTTTCATTTTAGAGAGAGAGAGAGAGAAATGGGGCGGGGGGGTGGCGAGAAGGGCAGGCTTCTATTTGCTGTTCTACATATTTACGCATTCATTGGTTAATTCTGACAGGGGATCAAACCAGCAAGCCTGGCATATTAGGATGATGTTCTAACCAACTGAACTACCCAGCCAGAGCCACAGCAACCACTTTTCATTTCAATGTTTAAAATGAATCAGTAAATGAAACTTAGAAACAAACATCCATGTTACCACCCAGATTTAACAAGTATTAACATCTTGTCATATTTCCTCCGCCACCATTTCTTTAAAAAAATAAACAACATAATTACAATAGAAGTTCACAGTAGGTCTATCCCTAATCAACCTATTTCCTCTACTCTTTTCTACATGGATAACTGCTCTTCTGACATTGGTGAATGACTTCCCAATGATGCTTCTATAATTGTATTACAAACTTATGTATGTATGTACCTAAAACAGTATTTCATATTGTTCATGCAAAATTTTTTATGAATAATTATTTATTTTTTCAATTCACAATGTTAATGAGATTTACTTATGCTGATTACTGCCTTTATGGTCCATCCAATTTTACTGTTGTATTATATGCCATTATATGGATATATCAGAATTTACTTACCTGCCCTCCAAAGGGTACTGGCTTCTTTTTTTTTTTAAATCATTTTTTATTTTCAGTAACAGTTGACATATGTTATTATATTAGTTTCAGGTGTACAGATTATTTCTAATTTCTATTTTGCCACTAGTATTTTCTATGCTGCAGTGAATTACTTTTATGTGAAATTACTATGGTACATGAGAACATATATACACACATACACATATAAAACACACACATATATACATATATGTAAAATATTGAGTTTATTAGATATTGTCAAATTGCTCTCCAAAGCACTCTTACCAATTTGTACTTCTGCTATCATAGAAATATAATTTTCTAATTTAACATATGCAAAAGTAACTTAGTGTTGTCAAACTTTTTAATCTGAGAGACACATATATGTGTGTGGATACACACATACATGCACATATATTGCATTATGTAGATCTACAGGTACTGCTTTAGATACTGGTTTTATATTCATTTTTTAAATTATATTTTATTGATTATGCTGTTACAGTTGCCCCATTTCCCCACTTCTTGTCCCCACCCCCTTACCCCCCCTTTCCCTACCCTTTAGTTTTGTCCATAGGTCATACACATAAGTCCTTCTGCTTCTGCACTTCCTATACTATTCTTAACCTCCCCGTCTGTTGTCTACCTCCCATTTGTGCTACTTGTTCTGTGCCCCGTTCCCACTCTCTCCCCCTACTACTCCCCTGTTGATATTCCTCCATGCCTTATATAACTCCCTTTAACATTTCATACAATAGAGGCTGGGTGGTGATGAACTTCTTGAACTTGACCTTATCTGAGAAGCACTTTATCTGCCCTTCTATTCTAAATGTGAGTTTAGCTGGACAGAGTATTCTTGGATGTAGGTCCTTGCCTTTCATGACTTGGAATACTTCTCTCCAGTCCCTTCTTGCCTGTAAGGTCTCTTTTGAGAAATCAGCTGACAGTCTTATGGGCATTCCTTTGTAGGTAACTGTCTCTTTTTCTCTGGCTGCTTCTAGGATCCTTTCCTTATTTTTGATCTTGGGTAATGTAATTATGATGTGTCTTGGTGTGTTCC
>PVJI01032475.1:0-12170 GCA_004026765.1 Micronycteris hirsuta
AAAAAAAAATAAAATTGTTATTTCTTCCTTGTAGATTAATTGTTCTGTCAATATTGATCTCTAGTAATCACTACTAATAATTTTGCTTTAAAGACTATTTGTATAACATTATTAGCTCCCTGTTGGATATTGACCTGGTATACTTTTTTTTCCTATTCTCTGATTTTTACATTTTCTATGTTTCAGATGTCTCTTGTAAAAACTTAGAAAAAAATCTGTTTCACATGGACAGAACTAAGGGGGAGGAGGGAGGCTGGGGAGGGAGGTGGAGTTAGAGGGGAAGGGAGGAGGGGAGGGGAGACGTTGCAAATAACTGTAATCAAACAATAATAAAGTAATTATTTAAAAAAAAAGAAAAAATCTGTTTCAATGATCTTTGCCAATGAAGATGTTAGCCCACTTACATGGACAATTATTGACTTTTTAAATTGACTTTACTGGGGTGACATTGGTTAATAAAATTATATGTATTTCATGTGTACAATTCTATAACATATCATCTGTATATTGTATTATATGTTCATCACTCAGAGTAAAGTCTCCTTCCATCACCATTTATTCCCCCTTTAACCTCTACTACCTCCCCCCAACTTCCCTTTCCCTGAACGTACTGTTATCTATGTCAATGAGTTTTCTTCTTTGCTTAATCCCTTTACTTCTTTCACCCAGGCCCCAACCCCCCTCCACTTTGACAGCTGTCAGTTTGTTCTCTATATTTATGAGTCTGTTTCTATTTTTTTAGTTAGATTCCATATATAAGAGAAACCATATGATACTACTCTTTCTGTGACTGGCTTGTTTCACTTAGCATAATGTTCTCCAGGTCCAGTTATGCTGTCACAAAGGGTAAAATTTTTTTCCTTTTTAAGGCCAAGTAGTATTCCATTGTATAAATGTGCCACAGCTTTTTCATCCACTTATCTGCCAGTGGGCACTTGGGCTGCTTCCAAATCTTGGCTATTGTAAATAATGCTGCAATAAACATAGAGGTGCTATATTCTTTTGTACATATTAGGGTTTTCAGTTTCTTTGGATGTATTTCCAGAAGTTGAACTGGGTCTTAAGGCAGTTCTCTTTTAATTTTTTTGAGGAAACTCCATACTGCTTTCCATAGTGGATGCACCAGTCTGCATTCCCAGAACAGTGCACGAGGGTTCCTTCTTCTCCACATCCTCACTAACACTCGTGTTTTGTCAATTTACTGATGACAGCCATTCTAACAGGTGTGAGGTGATATTTCACTGTGGTTTTAATTTGCATCTCTCTGATGATTAGTGACATTGAGCATCTTTTCACATGTATATTGGCCATCTGTATGTCCTCTTTGAAGAAGTGTCTATTCAGGTCCTTTGCCCATTTTTTAACTGGATTTGGTTTTTTTTTATGTTGCATTGTATAAGTTTTTGATAAATCTTGGATATTAACCCATTATCAGACATATCATTGGCAAATATGTTCTCCCATTCTGTGGGTTATCTTTTCATTTTGTTGATGGCTTCCTTTGCTGTGCAAAACCGTTTTAATTTGAAGTAGTCCCATTTATTTTTTTCTTTTGTTTCCCCTGCCTGAGGAGATATATCAGAAAAATACTGTTATAAGAAATGATTGACATTTTACTGCCTATCTTCTAGGTTTTTTATGGTTTCTAGTTTAACATTTAAGTCTTTAATCCATTTGAGGTTATTCTTTTGCATGATGTAAGAAGTTTGTCTAGTTTCATTTTTGCATGTATCTCTCCAATTTGGTTTTTAAAATTTATTTCTACTAACTCATTGGGTGTTATCTGTTTTCCATCGTTCTTCCTCCTGCATGCTGCACTCTCCCCCAATTCTTGACTTCTTTTGGGTTGCATTTTTTTCATCCAGCATTTTTGTTCTGTTTAAAAATTATATTTTTATATTTTAAACTCTATTTCTATTCTTTCAGTGATTACCCTAGAAATTCTACCATGTATATTTTATGTAATAAACGTTGGTATTAATAGATATCGCTAGCTTCCTCTTGAAAAGTACAAGGAACTTAAGAGTTCTTTAACTTCTTCATTCTTTTTCTGATTTATGTATTGTTATTGTCCGGGATTTTGTCTTAATGTTTAACATTGTCAGTTAGATATTGGTGTTTATTTTTATATAATCAATTCCCACCAGTGTAACATTATTTTTTGCCTGCCACTCCTTCTTGCATCTCCTATCTTCTTTCCTTCTAATTCTCTGAGAAGACACTGCCCATAAAGGGTTGTGGATTGATTTGGGGAATCTCTGATCCAATCTCCCAGTCTACTTAAACCTAAACTTTGTCTTTGACTCTCTGAGTAAACAGCCTTTGTAAACCAAGGACCTCACAGCCGGCAGATGCCTTCAAGGCAAACTTTGAATTTGCTCACTCTTATGGAATCAAGCATCCTTGTCATTTCAATCTTTGAGTATTTACCTTAATTTCCTGCCAGGTCAACCATGCTTTAAGCAAGTATTTTAAATATTATCCAGCATTTTTAGATGATCTAACCAGGAAGTTTTTCTCTGGATATTCTGTCTTATTCCCTAAATATTCTTAGGTAATTGTTTTAGTATTCATATTCTTTGAATTCATTTCATATAATTGTTTCATTTACTGTGTGTGATCCATTAGTGAAAAGTATAACCGAAAAAGCCAATTAGAAATCAAACTTGTTAATAAAATTTTTAGTTACTAAAAATTATTTTGCCTGTCATATTATATTTTGCATAAGCTAAGAGCCATTTCTAAAAGACTACCCATTCCCTCTGAATTCTAAGTGTAATTATTGACTGAACATAATATATACATTTCCCCCCATATCTTATAATAACAATTTTCAAATATCCAAGAAAGTTGAACGGATATGTATTTATGATATAGATTCTAGCATTGTTATTTTACAATGTTGTTTTATCACATATCTTTATCAATCTCACACTTCAATCTCATTATCCATCAATTCATCTTACTTTCTTGTTGCACTGCAAAGGAACATGAAGACATCAATACATTTCCTCACAAATATTTCATAAACATAAGTATTTTTATTCTTAGGTAATAAAGCTTCCTTTCACAACATTTTGCTTACTCTTTTATAAGCATTTAAAATGCACGTCTCTCAGGGGATTTCAAGATGGCTGTAGATTAGGTAGAAGCTCCACTTACCTCCTCCTGGCTCCAAACTGGATTTACAGTTAAATTATAGAGCAATCAACCAGAGTAACCAACTGATGGCTAGCTGAACTGAAGTATTATAACCAAGAATTTATAGAAGAAGCCACATAGAGACTGATAAGGATGGCAGAGAGGCGGAAAGGGCTGACTCTGCACACATGTGCACTGGCTGAGAAGCCACAGGTATATCTCAGCTGCAAAACTCCCTCCTGCCAGAAGAGTGGATTCTCAGCCCCCTGCAGTCATCCCAAAGCCAGAGCAATAGGGGACAAGAAGAGCTGCATAGCATCTGATAGTGAAAATCAGTGGGAATTCAGTCTACATGAGAGAGAAGGGAGTCTGCTGGAGACTCAGATGCCATCTTTTCAGAGTTGAGCACTCCTATTATTACAGCACCAGCCCGAGGAGCGCACTACCCAGTCTTCCAGCTGCTGGCAGCACCACCCTGCCCTGTTCAAATCCTGCAGAGGGGTCTGCTGGCTGCACCCAGCGAGGATGTCTGGGACACTCTTTTCTGGAGAAGCTTTTTCAGAGACTTAGACAGTGATTGAACTGCACAGCTTTGGAAAGGGGACCATTTTTCCCCACCTGGAGCGTACAGGTGCATCCCCTTTATCCCCCTCCCCCTCTTTGAATCACTTAGCCTGCCCTTTCACCCCACCCTGGTGCTGCCCTGCTGAATTCAGTCCTGCAGGGGATCTGAGTGCTGTACAGAGCTGGGACCTTCGGAACTGTCTCCTTGGAGGCTCTTGCTTGGGAAGAAGTGCCTGCCCCACTCTTACAGGCTTGCCAGTGCCATCTCCAAAGGGAGACTGAATCCACCCTCCCAAATCTCGGGGACCCTCCCCTGCTGAACTCAGCTCCACAGAGGTAAGGGAGTGCTACTTGGGGCTGGGGCCATTGAGTGTATCTCACTGAGGATTTTGTCCAGGAACCGGAATGCTGGGTCTTGAGTTGTGTCGAAGAGAGGGTGGGAGGTGGCAATCCTATCTCCAATTCAAACTAAGCCTATTCCCCCAGCAGGAGACCCATTTGACCTGTCCTTCCAGCAGCCAGGAGCCCCACCCAGCTTAGCTCAGTCCCTCGGTGGGAGCGGAGAGTGCTGGGAGCTGAGACCTTTGGACTGTGTCTTCCTCAGAGGCTCTTGCCCAGGAAGGGGAAGAAATGCCTGCCCCCCTTCTACAGGCTTGCTGGCACCACCCTTGATGGGAAACTGTCTGGATCTGCCATCCCAAATCCCAGTGGTGCTGCCCTGCTGGGCTCAGCTCCACAGGGGGAAGGGAGTGCCACTTGGAGATGAGACCTTTGGAGTGCATCTCCTTTGGAGGCTCTTTTATATGACAGGCACTGGGTTTTGTGGCTGGCTGTGGAGCAGGAGGGAGGTGAAGTACTTGTCCCTATTCTGTGGATTCAGCCAGCTCATCCCCAGTGGAGACTCTTTCAATCTGTCCTCTTGAACCCCAGTAGCTCTGCCCTGGTGAGCATGCTCCTGCCAAGGGTTGGCTGGCTGCACCCAACTTGAACCTATAGCATGCTCTTCCAGGGGGAGCTCAGGTTGGAGACTCTGGCAGAGGCTGTATGGTATCACTCTGGAGTAGGGGCCACTTTTCCTCCACTGAGTGCCTGACTGTGCAACCTCAAATAGGAAACCCGCTAGCCACATCCTCCCGACATCACCTGCCCCATCCTACTGAGCTTGCAACCTGTGGAAGGGTCTGTGGGTCAAGGCCAGTCTGGGCCCACTCTACAGTCTTTCTTCAGAAGGCTCTAGAGGAAGACCAGGCCACCTCAGGGGGAGGCAGAGTAGCTGACAGGTGGAAGCATACCTTAGGGAACTTCAAACCTTTTATAGATCTGCCCCAAGCTCTAAAATGGAGGAAGTTGACCCTTATATACAGCTTGGGCCCTCCAATGACCACCCAGGCCCACCTAGACACAGTCACAAACAGTGAATAGCCTGGTAGCTCCAAATATGAAGCCCAAAGCCAGTTACACATATCTGACCTTGACCTGTACTGGAACATTGCCCAAGTGGACCCAGAATCAACACAACCAGTGGTGGGCTTCAGAGCACACCACAGCACAACCCAACTAGCCACATAAGCAGCACACCAAAGGGGGATTCCTGGCAGGCATCAGGCCCTGCTGGGTACAACTCCACATCAAAGGGCAGCCCCTGCACAGCAACTCATATACAGTAATTGAGGTTTATTCTTATAGTCAGCCACCCAGAGGGGTTAACTCAACCCCTGAAAGGGCCAACAGCATTCAAGACTCAACTACAACATGAGAGTGCACATAACCTACTAGAAACAGTCCTAGAGCACCGAGCTCAAGAGATCTAGAAGACTGCATCACTGAGCCCAACAAGATAGTTACATCATAGCAAGTTTGGGAATCATAGCAGATCTACCTAATAAACAGAGATACACACAAATAGGCAGACAAAATGGGGACACAAAGGAATATGCCCAAACAAAAGGACAAGGGCAATGCCCAGATAAATAATTAAATGAAATGATAGCAACCAAAATACCAGGTGCAAAGTTTAAAATAATGGTTATAAGGATGCTCAAAGATCTCAGGGGAAGAATGGATGATCCCAGTGAGAACTTAAACTGATAGTAAGCATTAAAAAGGACAAAGAAGCCATAAAAAAGAACCAGTCAGAAATGAAGAATACAATATCTGAAATGAAGAATACACTAAAAGGAAATCAACAGCAGATTAGATGAAGCAGAGGATCGAATCAGCAATTCGGAGGACAAGATAACAGTAAGCACTCAAGTAGAGCAACAAAATGGAAAGATAATTTTAAAAAATGAGGAAAGTCTAAGGGACCTCCAGAAAAACATCAAGTGTAACAACATCTGTATCACAGGAATACAAAGGAGAAGAGAGAGATCAAGGGATCGAGAACCTGTTTGAAGAAACAATGGCTGAAAACTTCCCTAAGCTGATGAAGGAAAAAGTCACACAAGTTCAGGAAGCACAGAGAGTACCAATCAAGATGAAACCAGAGAGGTCCACACCAAGACACATCATAATTAAAATGGAAAAGGTTAAAGACAAAAAGAAAATCTTAAAAGCTGAAAGAGGGAGATAGCTAGTTACCTACAAGGGAGCTCCCATTAGCCTATCAGCTGATTTCTCAACAGAAACTTTCAAGGCCAGAAGGGACTGACATGAAATATTTCAAGTAATGAAAAGCGAGGACCTGCAGCCAAGACTACTCTATACAGCAAGGCTGTCATGTAAAATTGAAGGTAAAATAAAGAGCTTCCCAGACAAAAAAAGAGAAAAAGAAAAAAGGGCTAAAAGAGTTATTTACCACCAAAGCAGTATTGCAAGAAATATTAAAGGTACTGCTTTAAGAAGAAAAAATAAAAAATAAATAGAGGAAAAAAGAAATAAAGAAAAAATGGCAATAAACAAATACCTATCAAAAATAACCTTAAAAGTGAATGGATTAAATACTCAAATCAAAAGACATAGTGTAGCTGAATGGATAAGAAAATATGAACAATACATATGCTGTCTACAAGAAACCCAACTCAGAACAAAAGATACATACAGATTGAAAGTGAAGGAAAGGAAAAAGATATTCCATGCAAATAGAAATGAAAGCAAAAAAGCTGGGTTGCAATCCTTTATCAGACAAAAGAGGCTTTACAACAAAGGCCATAACGAGAGACAAAGAAGAACATTACATAATAATAAAAGGACCAATCCAACAAGAGGATATAACCATTGTAAACATACATGTACCCAACGTTAGAGCACCTAAATATATGAAGAAAATCGTTGTAGACATAAAGGAAGAGATCGATAGTAATACAATCATAGTAAGGAATTTCAACACCCCATTGACATCAATGGATAGATCTTTCAGACAAAATATCAACAAGGCAACAGTAACCTTAAACAACATACTGGATTGGATGGATTTATTTGATATCTACAGATCATTTTATCCCATAGCAGCAGAATATACATTTTCCTCGAGTTCACATGGAATATTCTCAAAGACAGGCCACGTGTTAGTTCACAAAATAGTCTTAATAAATTCAAGAAGACTGAAATCATAACAAGGATCTTCTCTTCGTCAATGGTATGAAACTAGAAATCAATTACAATCAGAAAAAATAAAAACACTCAAGTACATGGAAGCTAAAAAATATGTTATTAAACAATGAGTAAGTCACCAATGAGGTGAAGGAGGAAATTGAAAGTTACCTGGAGACAAATGAAAACAAACACACAACAACCCAAAATCTACAGGACAAAGCGAAAGCAGTCCCAAGAGGGAAGTTCATAGCACTATAGGCCTACATCAAAAAGCAAGAAAGATCTCAAAGAAACAATCTACCCCTACAATAAAAGAACTAGAAAAAAACAACAACAAACAAAGCCCTGAGTAAATAGAAGGAAGGAAATAATAAAGATTAGAGCAGAAATAAGTGATATAGAGCCCTTGCTGGTATAGCTCAGTGGATTGAGCACAGGTCTGCTAACTAAAGGGTTGCCGGTTCGATTCCCAGTCACAGCACATGCCTGGGTTGTAGGCCAGATCCCCAGTAGGGGGTGTGCAAGAGGCAACCACACATTGATGTTTCTCTCCCTCTTTTTCTCTTTCCCTTCCATTCTCTCTAAAAATAAATAAAATCTAATTTAAAAAGTAGTAAGTGATAGAGACTAACAGAGCAATACAAAAGATCAATGAAACCAAGAGCTACTTCTCTGAAAATATAAACAAGATTGATAAACCTTTAACCAGACTCATCAAGAAAAAAAGAGAGAGGACCCAAATTAATACAGAAGTAAAAGAGGAGAAGTAATAACTGACACCACCAAAAAACAAAGGATTGTAGGAAAACATTAAGAACAACTATATGCCAATAAATAGAACAACCTGAATGAAATGGATAAATTCCTACAGACATACAATCTTCCAAAACTGAATCAGGAATAATCAGAAAACCTGAATAGACTGATTACAACAAATGAAATCAAAGCAGTAATAAAAAAAATTCCCATCACACAGAGGCCCTAAAAAGATGGCTTCACAGGTTATTTTTACTAAGCACTCAAAGAAGAACTAACACCCGTCCTTCTCAAACTATTCTAAAAAATTCAAAAGGAGGGAAGACTACCAAGTTCATTATATAGGGCCAGCATTATCCTACTTCCAAAACCAGATAAAGACCCTACAAAGAATGAAATTATAAGCCAGTATCCCTGACAGACACAGATGCTAAAATTCTCAACAAAATATTAGCAAACAGGATCCAGCAACACATTAAAAAGATCATACACCATGATCAAGTGGGATTTATTCCAAGGATGTAAGATTGGTACAATATTCACAAATCAATAAACATGATACATCACACAAACAAAATGAATGACAAAAACCACATGATCAGCCCTGACTGGTGTGGCTCACTGGATTGAGTGCTGGGTTGAGAACGAAAATGTCACCTGTTCAAATACTGGTCAGGGCACATGCCTGGGTTGTGGACCAGGTCCCCAGTTGGAGGAGTGCAGGAGACAACTGATCAATGTTTCTCTTCGCACATTGATATTTGTTTCTCTCTCTCTCTCTCTCTTTCTCCCTCCCTTCCTGTCTCTCCGAAAACAAAATACATTACATCTTTTTAAAAATCATATGATCATATCAACAGATGCAGAAAAGTATTTGATAAAATCCAACATCCATTTATGATAAAAACTCTCAGGAAAGTGGAAATAGAGGGATCATACCTCAACATAATAAAGGCCAAATGTGACAAACCCACAGCCAAGGTCATACTCAATGGCCAAAAAATAAAAGTGTTTCCCTTAATGTTGGGAACAAGACAAGGATGTCCACTTTTACCACTCTTATTTAACATAGTACTGGAAGTCCTAGCCACATCAATTAAACAAGAAGAAATAAAAGGCTTACCAATGGGAAAGGAGGAAGTAAAATGGTCATGAATCACAGATGATATGATATTATACATAGAAAACCTAAAACATTCCATCAAAACACTACTAGATCTAATAACTACAGCAAAGTAGCAGTATACAAAATTATATTCAGAAATCAGCGGTATTTTTATACATCAATAAATTATCAGAAAGAGAAATTAAGAAAACAATCTTATTTACTACTGCAACAACAACAACAAAAACAAACCTAGGAACAAATTTAACCAAGGAGGTAAAAGATCTGTAAGCAGAAAATTATAACACCTTGAAGAAAGAAACTGAGAAAAATACAAATAAATGGAAGCATATATGTGTTCATGAATACAAAAAATTAACATTAACATTATTAAAATGCCAACACTAATCAAAGCAATCTACAGGTTCAACACAATTCCTTTTAAAATACCAATGGTATATCTCATAGATCTAGAAAAATATTCCAAAAATTTATATGGAAACAGAACAGATCCTGCATAGCCTCAGCAATCTTGAGAAAGAAGAACAAAGTTGGAGGGATCACAATACCTGATATCAAACTATATTACAAGGCCACAGTAATCAAAACAGCCTGGTAGCAGCGCAAGAACAGGCATGTAGACCAATGGAACAAAATAGAGAGCCCTCTATGCACAGAAATAAACTCATGCCTTTATGGTCAATAAATATTTGACAAGGGAGGCAAAAACATACAATGGGGTAAAGACAGTCTGTTCAATAAATGGTGCTGGGAAAACTGGAGAGGATCATTCCAAAAAATGAAACCAGACCATCAACTTATACCATACACAAAACTAAATTCAAAATGGATTATATATTTCAATGTAAGACAAAGCAATAAAAATCCTAAAAGAAATCAAAGGAAATAAAATCTCAGATATTTCTTGAAGCAATATTGTTGTCCATACATCTCCTTAGGCAGGAAACAAAGGAAAAAATAAACAAAAAAGACTACATCAAACTAAAAAGTTTTTGCACAGCAAAAGAAACCACAAACAAAAAAAGGGAACTCATTGAATGGGAGAACATACTTGCCAATGATTATGTCTAATAATGATGGGTTAATTTCCCAAATATATATAAAACTTATACAACTCAACACCAAGAAAACAAACAACCCAATTAAAAAATAGGCAAAGGATCTGAATAAACACACTCCAAAGAGGATACAGATGGCCAATAGACATATTAAAAAATGTTCAATATCATTAATCATTGGAGATATACAAATTAAAAACACAAGAAGGCATCACTTCACGCCATCACAATAACTATCATCAATAAATCAACAAATGACAAATGTTGGCAAGGCTGTGGAGAAAAGGAAACCCTAGTACACTGTTGGTGCAAATGCAGACTGCTATAGCCACTGTTGAAAACAATATGGAGTTTCCTCAAAAAATTAAAAATGGCCTTTTGACCCAGGAATCCCACTTGTGGGAATATACCCAAAGAAGCCCAAAACATCTCCAAAATATATTAAAAACTCATACGACTCAACACCAGGAAGACAAACAATCCAATTAAAAAATGGGTAAAGGACCTAAATAGACATTTCTCCGAGGAGGACCTACAAATGGCGCAAAGACATATGAAAAGATGCTCGGCATCACTAGCCATCAGAGAGATGCAAATTAAAACCACAAAGAGATATCACCTCACAACTGTCAGAATGGCCATCATTAATAAATCTACAACAACAAATGCTGGTGAGGATGCAGAGAAAAAGGAACCCTAGTACACTGTTGATGAGAATGCATATTGGTGAAGCAACTGTGGAAAACACTGTGGAATTCCCTTAGAAAAATAAAGATGGAACTGCCTTTTCATCCAGCAATTCCGCTGCTGGGAATATATCATAAGAATCCTGAATCACCAATTTCAAAGAACTTATGTACCCCTCTGTTCAGAGCAGCACTATTTACAATAGCCAAGGGCTGGAAACAGCCTAAGTGCCCATCGGTAGATGAGTTGATCAAAAAACTGTGGTACACTTACACAATGGAATACTACACAGCAGAAAGAAAGAAGGAACTCCTACCATTTGTGACAGATTGGATGGAACTGGGGAATATTATGCTAAGTGAAATAAGCCAGGTGGTGAAAGACAAATAAAATATGATCTCACCTATAAGAGGAATCCAATGAACAAAATAAACTAATGAACAAAATAGAACCACAGGCATGGAAACATGGAACAGACTGAAAGTGACCAGAAGGGATGGGGGAGGGTGATAATGGTGCAAAGAAGGGGAGGGGACTAGTTAAAAAGCATCTATGAATGACCCATGGACATGGACAGCAGTGTGGGAACTGACTGTGGGAGCGGTGGGGTGGGATGGGTAAAGCAGGGCAAAGGGGGAAAAACTGGGATAACTGTAATAGAATAACAATAAAAAAATCTTTTAAGAAAAACAGAAACCTGAAACACTAATTCAAAAGAATATATACACCCTTATGTTCATTGCAGCATTATTTACAACAGCCAAGATCTGGAAACAGCACAAGTGACCAAGTGAGCACATGAAAAAGCTATGGTATATTTACACAATGGAATTTTAGGTGCAAAAGATAAAAAAGGAAACCATACCTTTTGTGACAGCATGGATGGGCCTGGTTATTATTATGGTACATAAAATAAGCCAGTGAGAGAAAGACAAATACCATAGATCTCACTTATATGTGGATTCTTTTTTTTTTCTGTTTTGAATGATTTTATTCATATTCTTTGGTTTTGATATGTTGAGAGCCACTTTGATTTTCAAATATTGGAATCTTTTTTTTTTTATTGGCTGGCTAATTTACAACTTTATTAGAAAATAGCATATAATATATTCCCAACATACCTTTTCTTACTCTCCCCAGTTAGATTGAGCTACTACATATTGTAAAATTATCATAATATATATTAATTATCTATCTCTGTATTACCTTCTAGACAGTTGGCCCTTTTTTTATTACTTTATTGTTGTTCAATTACAATTATTTGCATCCTCTCCCCTACCCTCCCCCCTCCTCCCAGACCCACC
>PVJI01032476.1:0-12321 GCA_004026765.1 Micronycteris hirsuta
ATCCCCTTACTCAGTGTTCTCCAAGTCCTATCTTGATGTCATGAGGATTTGAGGAGGCTAATGAATGATACCCCTATTATCTCACATAAATTCTGAACAAATTGAGATAAAGGAGTAAAGCAGGTGGAGAGGGAAATTTCTAGCAAAGTTACTTAAAGAGCCAATAGAGAGTCTGGCTTAGATACGTGGCAACATCTAGATTCCCAAGGTTACAAGTTAAAATTAGAAAGACTTAACCCACCCTCCAGGATACTGAGTGGTGGATTCCATCATATTTATATAACCAAAAAGCCAACAAACCAACAACTACCACCTGCTGTGTTTGATACTAGTGGACTGATGTGAGTCAGCAAACCTCAGTTAGTTATATTAACTGATTCAATGCCCCTTGAATGAAGGGGAGCCTGCCTGGGTACCCGAGAGAATGGACCCTATTCTGACATGGAGGGTCTTCTTTGTAGCCTATATAAAAGTGACCTGGCGATTTGTGTGCTAGGAACAAGAACATAGCTAAATTTTTTGAGAGATCCTGGATCAGAATTAGTAGTAATTTGTGTTGATAGTGGTCGTGGGGGAGACTTATTATCCATGAGATCCATTGGTCACGGTGGGCTTATGGAAATTGATGAATAAATGGATTTTTAACCTAAGTCTTTCCAAGAGTAATTCAAAAAATTTAGAAAATTTTCCCCTATGTCCTATGTACACTATGGCAGAGGGTGGGGGGCAGGAGCTCTATTTTTTTTCTACAACTGGTAGAACCTCTGCAACTACACAACCTCCCTCCTTAAGCCCTTTCCCCTCATCTGTACTTCCGGTTAGCTTGCTCCTTGTCGCACTGCCTTTTTCCTATTGGCAGGTGTAAGTTGCACCTGTTCAATTCAATGCAAGTGATAGGGGTTTTGACACCTAAAATGGCTCCCGAGTGGCCAGTTTTCTCAATAAATCCCTGATCAGTTTGTTAGAACACTATCCCCTTTCCATAAACTTCAGCTGCCTAAGGGGTATTGAGTTTGCTATCTTCAATGACAGGGGAAGAAGAGCCGTCCTGTATAGTCACAGCACAGCTATGTACGTTCACCTTCTCTGTGGGCAGAAAAGACAGGGATGCAGGGAGCAACCCAAGGAGTCTATTTAGATATGACTCTGAGGCTGGACATGCGTACAGGCTGCATCGAATGGCCCGGAGTTCCTGCCAGGGGAGCTCAGTTGTTACGAATTATGTTTTCAATCCAGGGTACGTAGTTAAAGATTCTGGTATAGATGCCAACATCCGCTCTCAAAACACATCCATCTGCAAAAGTGAGGATTCCTTGCAGTACCCCATCGCAGACTGCCGGGGCCCCGGTGACTTCCTGCCAGGAAACAAGGAAACCAGGTTATTGTTCTGGCAAAAGGGGCGAGGAACAAAACGGGAACAGGACGGGATGGAGAGCAGCTGACCTTGCAGGGCAGTCTTCTCCCGGGCACAATGCCCAAGCACAGCATATTTTTGGTGATGTTCTGGCTTTTATAGGCGTCGTGGCACTCAGCCTTGGGGACAACAGAGATGTTCACGCTCTGCAGTGAGTCAGGTTCCTTGGCTAGAGGAAGGAGAAGTAGAGTGTCCATAAGTGCTATTAGGTACCAGGCCTTCTCCTCCCCCTGCCCTCTGTTTCAACACACTTCTGCTTCTCCCAGCAGAAAGGAAAAGAGGTCCAACACGGAGAGAAATCAGAACCGTGGCCTCTGGGACAACAGGGTATTGTCGGATTAACGATTTCTCAGGATACGAGTGTCTGTCTCCTTACAAAACAGATTAAACTCTTGGAAATTATATGTAAACAGGAGAGATCGCTGCAATGACAGGAAAAAAAATGTACTTTAAAAACCTCTGGAAATTTAAACATTTAAAGAGTGTCCTTTGGGATGGAATTTTACTTACTTATTTATTTAGGTTTTATTATTTGTCCCATATTTGAAATTCATCCTTGACTCCTTTTCAGTTTATTTATTGAACTCTATTTGGCTTGGCCCTGACCCGTGTGGCTCAGTGGGCTGGGTGCCATCCCACAAAGCGAAAGGTCATGGGTTTGATTTCCGTCAGGGCACGTGCCTGGGTTGCAGATCCGGTCCCCGGTCGGGGCGCATGCGAGAGAAAGGCAACCGATCAATGTCTCTCTCTCACAGCGATATTTCTCTCCCTCTCTTTCTCCCTCCCTCCCCTGCTCTCTAAAAAAATAAAGAAAAAATCTTTTAAAAAATGAAACGTATTTGACTGGCAAGGTTGTGTGCATTTAAGGTGTTCGTGTTGATTTGCTCCATTTACATAGTGCAGTGTGATGGTCACTGTACCAATAGTGGGCATCAGTATCACATCACATGATCACCATTTCTTTTCCTGGGGTGGGAATAATTAAGATCTAGTCTCTTAGCAACTTCAATTATAATACAATACTATTGTCTGCATTCACTACACTGTGCATTAGCTCTCCAGGACCTACTTGTCTACTAGTTGCTCCGTGTGTATTTTTTGTTTAAAGAAAGGTAGAGTCCTCTCACCTTAGTTTTTTAATTGTCAAATCAAAAAGAATCCAGAATCTGCTACAAAAAAAAAATCACTCAAAAAGTGATTTTCTTAAACCCATAAAACTAGAATTTAAAACGGGGTCTCTTGATTCCTAATTTAAGTTAGTTTCTTTATAGCAATGGTTTACAAATACTATGGACTGCGCAGACCCATAACAGTGTTTTTTTAATGTAATACAATAAGAAAAGCAAGAACAAAATAATATTAGTGTATATGTTAGGGGTTCTTGCCAAGGACTTTTCATTGGAAAGAAGTATTTTATGATTTTGTTTTTCTAATGGGAGTGTGTTTATATGAATGTCTTTACTTGTAAATGGTATATTTATTCTTGAACAGAAAATGTTGAAAGTTCTTTGTTTTATTTTCTAGTCTAGCAATAATAATTGTGTGGGTCCACATTTCTTCTGGAAATATATTTAAAAAAATTTTTTTAAATTAAAAAAAATTTCAATTACAGTTGACATTAAATATTCTTGTGCATTCGTCTCAGGTGGACAGCATATTGTATGTCTGCAAATGCATTTTCAAGAAATGCTTACTTCGCTATGCCATGAGCCAGATCAAAACAAGCTAGATTATTATTATTTTTTTTTTTTGGTAAGTCACTGCTCTTTGGCAGACACAATGAATCAAACATACTGCTCATGAGAGGGACATTTGCTTATTTTCAAAACTCAAATGGACTCTCAAAAGAACGAAGACCTTCTGCTTGTCTAGAGGACACCGTGATAAGTGAAAGAAGGCAGACACAGGAAGCCGAAAACTGCATGATCTCACCCGAATGTGGACTCAAAACACGCTGAACTCATGGAAGCAGGGACTAGCCTGGCAGTCGCTGGGGCCAGGAGTGGACGGCATGGAGGCATGCTGGCCACAGGGCAAAACTTTCGGTTATAAGGTGGATAAGTCATGGAGGTTCAATGTATAACATGGGGACCTCTGTGTATAATATTACATTGTGTATCTGGTGACTCTTACCCCACATTTACACACGAGTACACACATAATGTGTACATGTATCAAAATGTGTATATATATCAAAACACGGCGTTTTAGACAATATATGCGTTTTTGTCAATTATACATTAATAAAGCTGGGGAAAAAAACAATTTCTACTTTTTACTATATTGAAAACAACGGGCCCCGAGATCTGAAGGTATTGGCTGGAGAGCTGTTAGCGAAGGTTTGAGTGATGCGGCATTATGAGGATACGTATAGCCACCCTCTGGCTTCTAGAAAAAGAAAGTAGAGCTGGGTGGATGAATATAATCTGACAGTCTCGTTCAAAATGACTCTCTTCCCATACTATGCTGTCTGTTGGATGATATATATTAAATATACTCAAATAAGTTACTCAGAAGTAAAATTCTATCAATGATTTTTCCTAAGGGACAATATCATAGTTCTGTTTTCCTTATAATTATATCAGTGCCCCTTCCCCAATATTCACGGCTATATTGATTCACAGCTCCAGTTGATTAGAATTTACATAAAAATTTTGGAACAGGATGGGAGCAGACAGCCACAAAACCTACACAAGAGAAAGCTGTCTTAACTTAAAGGTTTTTTTTTATGGAATCTGAAAAACGTGACATAGAAGAAAGCTTAGAACGTGTAGTTTGGTGGTTTCCAATTATACATGGGAGACTTTTACTGAAAAAATCATCAGGGCCATTTTTTGATTTCTTGAATAAATGACAGAATTCAGAATGTTATCAGTTCAAAGTGTTTTAGAAATATTTTTCTTAAACTTGTAATTATTTATCTGTATCACAGTCTTGCATATGGAGAGTCTGCCTGATTAAGCACAATATTATGTATATGCCTCATGTTTAATACATGAATATTATTTGATGCTATTTCAAGGCTCTAAGTTTCTTGACTTCTTGGAATAGTTTGAAAACATCTGATATAGTTTGTGCCACATTTTAGAGTCAAGAAAACCGAGGGCCCAAGGTGGAGTGGCCCACTGTCACGCAGCAGATTAGGGCCAGAATACAAATGTCTTCCCTCCACTAACACCACTTCTATTCACATAGGAAAGCAAAGACGATAGAAAGCTACGGGGGTGGGGGTGGGGTGGCGGGAGATGGAAGGACCCCCTCAGTGAGGTATAGGGAAAGGGGAAGGGAGATGGAACAGGTGAAGAATGAGGTTAGGAGAAAGAGCTGGGGAGATGTGCAGGGGGAGGCCAAGAGCAGACAAGGGATAGAGGCGTGTCTGAATCTGAGAGGGGATCATCACGATGTCACTCACAGACATCACATCCGTTGTAGCCCCAGGTGGAGACGGTGCACATGGCGTTTTCGGTGGCAGGTTCTTGGGGCAGGCGGACCAACTTCACATAGTCGTTGACTTCAATGTATCTTTCCAACTTGATTAACATCAGGTTATTCTCAATAGCAGTGATCGAGAAGTATGGGTGATTGATCACCTTCTCATAGCGAACGACCTGTACGTTTTGTTCAGTGTGGCTTGAGGGGTTTGTAATCCCCAATGTCACCTTCAGGTTCCTGGAACAACACGGGTGTTCTCGAGAGGGCTGGACAGAGATGGCTCACCCGTCCGTCTGGGCCTTTATTAGCTCAGACTTATCTCTCTCCTCCTGACCATCCCCGAAGGCCTCCCTAACCCCATGTAATTAATAGGCAGCGGTCCCAGGCAGGAGTCTCGGCCTGGGCCCAACCTGAGAATCCCGAGTGCGAAGGGGCACCGGGGGCTTATGGCTCACGGTAAGTTGCAGCTGGCAGCGGTAATCACCCACAGGGGGTGGATCAGGACCCCAGCGCAGGGCAAGTAATCGGATTTCAAGTAGGCCAGGTAGGGGGGAGTGACGGTATTTCTGTAGTCTGGGTCATAGGTCAGAGCACCTGGAAAGAGAAACATAGGAAATTCTGAGGTGTTTTTTCAGGAATCACTTGCAAAACCAAAGGAAAATTATTTAATAGACCCATGTTTCGTCTGCCTTTCTCACCAGCACCTTTAACTGTAAGCTGAGTTTGTAAACTCATTTCTTTTGTTGTAAACTATGAAGAAAGGGATAAGGAATGTATTTATTTCAAAAGGCGAAAGGCGTTTTGAGTTGTCAGTAAATATCCTTCCAGTGAGAACACAAGTTTTCTCAAATACCTTCCAGAACTCAGCGGGCGTATGTTAGATCGTCTCACAGAGAACGGAACTATTTTTTATCATTTTTAGAATGCTTTGACCGATCTTATCCCGTCCTCCCAACAACCATGCAAGGCAGAGTGACGTTAAGTGCCATTTAAAGACCAGACCAAACGCTAACAGAGTCGAAGGAGGGACAGTCATCCGTTCATTCAACAAGAAAGCACTGAGGACCTGGTGTGTGCCAGGCTCCATCTGAGGGGCGTGGGCCACCTAGCGGACAAGACAGAGAGATATCTCTGCTCTCAGACTTTCTAGTGAGAGGAGACACTCAGTAATAACAAACACAGTGATGAGTGAAGGACTCAGTATGTTAGACGGTGATCAGAGCTTTGGAAAAAGTAGAACAAGGGAAGAGGGGAAGTAGTAGCAGGGGTGTGAGCGCACCCACGCGTGTGGGGGGCACCGCGCGGTATCTCATCAGTAGACGGTAGATCTCGTGGATGTGAGGGGCGAACAATGAAATGAAGCTGGGGGAAGGAGATATTGTATTTTGCTGTGTGTAATGTGCACTTTTTTGCCAAAATTTTTGAGGGAAAAATAAGGATGTGCATTATTCATGGGTATAATGAGTACAGTGCATGGGTATAATAATCCCGTGTTTTGTGTGCACAAAATGTGGGTGTGCATTATACACAGCCAAATACGGTAATCAGATATCTGGGGAACCGGATCCCAGGCAGAGGCTGCAGCTGGGGAAGAGCCCTAATGCCAGTTTAAGGAGCATCACAGAGGCCGATATGGCTGGAGTGAGGGGGCAAAGAGCAGGGAAGGACAGAGGCCAATGGAGTGACGTGGGTGGGGCTTTGTAGGGTGTTGTAAAGAGGTGGATTGTCTTCTGGGAGAAATGGGGTGTGTGGTGTATGACAAAGGAGGGATGAGAATTCCCTTAGGGAGAAGTGTTGAGTGTAGGCATCAGAGGCCTGTTACAATTTGATAATCCAGGCAGATGGTGGCTTGGACCGTGGTGAGCAGCGGAAGTGGTGAGCTATGATTGGATTCCGGATTTGCTTAGAAGACGGAGTCAACAAAATTGTCCAAACAGCATGAACGCGGTATGTGAGAGAAAGAGGATTTCTGATGATCTCCACAGCTTTGGCCTGAGTAATTGGAACCATGCCTGGACTAGCTCTCCAAACCCTCGGGTGCTCTTCTGGGTCCGTTATTTGGACCCCTGCTTTCAACCTCTGCCTCCACTTCTTAGTGTCTCATACCAAAGTCAGTCTTGTTCTAGATAGGCCAAGGGGCAGCTCTCAGTCTTCCGAAGGAGGAGGTCCAGGATTGGGGGACCAATGTCCATGCCTCCCCCAAAAGCATACAGTAGTCAGCCTGAGGGGAGGCGGGCAGGTAATGTCATAGGAGGCAACCTGGTGGGGATGGTGGCAGTGGCGAGGGGTAGAGAATGAAGCCCACACTTGTAGCCTGGAACGTCGTTCCTGTCCTTGCCCACTCTTCCTTTCCCCCTAGGATTTCTCTTTGGCCAGTAAAGAAAAATGTGCAGCCCTGGCTGGTGTAGCTCAGTGGATTGAGCGCGGGCTGGGAACCAGACGGTCCCGGTTCGATTCCCCGTCAGGGCACATGCCTGGGTTGCGGGCCAGGTCCCCAGTGAGGGCCATGTGAGAGGCAACCATACATTGCTGTTTCTCTCCCTCTCTGTCTCCCTCCCTTCCCCTCTCTCTAAAAATAAATAAATAAAATCTTTAAAAAAAAAAGCAATCAACATGATGTTTCTCTCCCTCTCTTTCTCCCTCCCTCCCTCTGAAAAATAAATAAAATCTTTAAAAAAAAAAGAAAAGAAAAATATTCAGACACTCACAAGGCAGGTTCAAGGTCACCCAGAAGAGGATAAACTTCATGATGATGTCAAAATTTTGCCTTTTCAAAGAGTGAGGTTCAGCTCCAGGTCTCTGGAAAGGATGAAGAGAAGAGAGAGAGAGTAAAGGACTAAATAAGATAAGGCAGGACAGGGTTTTAGGGTTAGGAAAAATTATCATCTGAATTCTTGCAGTGGCAGGATTCAGTTCCAGAAGAAGGGTTTGTCAGTGAGAGTGGGTGGTGGTCTCAAGCGTCAGAAGGACAGAGCAGAGAGCGGGTGACTTTGGCCTAGGCACGGTAGAGAACAGATCCATGTTTTGCTCTCTGTCGGATTAGAAAGTCCCTAATCTGAGAGATGTGGGAGCTCACAGCGTGTCCACAGCCTCCTCCCCTCTGGCCCCCGCTTTGTCAAACTCTGAAGTCCTGTCCCTCTCTGAGCTCCAGGCAGGATGCTGGCCCCACCCCTCTGTGTGATGCGGGCGGGCCCCTGGTCGTGTGCCTCTGACATTCATCTCCGGTGGCTGTAACCTGGCATCCTGTGCTGATCTCGGCCCCTGTGCCTGACATTACACACCGCCTCGGGATACCTTCGCCCTTTCCTTCGTGTGACTGCTCACGCCTTCATTTATTCAACCAGCCAGCCCGTAATTTATGTTATGCGTCTGACTTGTGCGAGGCTCTGTGCTTACTGTTGAGGACACCTGAGTGGGGAGACACTGCTTCTGCCTTGGGGCACAGAGTTAAGGACACTTTTGTCTACAGTGTGTAAGAAAGGAGAACCCAGAGACTACATTCTACCTGGGGCTTAGAGAAAGGGAAGGAGCTTATCTGGCATAAAAGGAAGAGTAAAAATAATTGAAGAAGAAAGAAAGGGCCCTGACTGGTGTGGCTCAATGAATTGAGTGCCAGCCTGCACACCAAAGGGTCACTGGTTCGATTCCCAGTCAGGGCACGTGCCTGGTTTGCGGGCCAGGTCCCCAGTAGGGGGCGCGTGAGAGGCAACCACACACTGATGTTTCTCTCCCTTTCTCCCTTTCCCTCTCTCTAACAAACAAATAAATAAAATCTTTAAAAAAAACTATTATGTGAGAAATGACTTGGTGAGTTTGTGGATCTATGACTATTACTAAGAGCTGGGAGGAGAGACAGGCAGGATTGAATCATGAAAAGCCTTCTTATATAAGCCTTGCATATTTAAGGCTTGCAGAAGTCTTCACTGTGTAGGAGATCAGGAGCCAAGACATTCATTACTTAACAAAATTCTATCGAATGTTGTGGAGGACAGACCTGCTCATGTTTATGCTCTGAGTAATCCTCAATTGCCTCCCCTTGAGTATGGGGACCTATGACTTGCTTCTGACTAATGGAACATGGCAAAAATTATGGGATGTCCTCCCCATGGTTATGTTTATGTATATGCCTCTACCTGGCTAGCATGCAAAGAGAGGTTCTTCCCACTGGCTTGATGGAGAAAGGCCCCTTGGCAAAGAACTCTGTGTGGGTGGCCTCTGTGTGCTGAGGACAATCTTAAGGACCCCAGGGCAGCTTGCAGCTGACAGCCAGAAAAAGCAGAGGTTCTGTGTCATAGGACCACAAAGAAATGGGTTCTGCCAACCACCTGAATAAGCTTAGAAGCAAATGCTTCCCTCAAAACCTTTGTAGACCCTAAAGAAAAGATCCAACTAAGCTATGCCTGGACTCTTGACTTACAGAAACTATGATATAATAAATGGTTGGTGCTGTTCAATTGTTAGTAATGTGTTTATGCAGGAATAGAAAACTAACACATATGACTATTGTGTGCTGGCATTTTATTAGATGTTGATGATGTAATGGTAAGGGAGATGAGAATTGAGCTCTCACAGATCATAAAGACTAATAGAGGAAACAGGTAGATGTTTCCATGAGTGTCACACTGTGGGAAGTAAAAAGAGAGAGAAACACATAGTGGAGTCACCATGTAAGGATCAGAAGAAGACCTCCTTGACAAAGTGCTGGTTGGTTGAGGTTTGAAGGGCGAGGAGAAGCTAACCAAAGGAAGGCATGGTGGAAGAAATCGCTGGGAAGATGGACCAGGACTCAAAAGACAGCAGAGCACATACCAGAGTGTGAAGAGAGATAGACAAGACTTTTACAGAACTTTCAGGAATTGTCAAGAATGTCCTGCGAAGAAGACAGAGGAGGCAACCAGAGAGTAGATCCAGGGAGAAGGTCCTTGGCCTCTGTAATTTAGACGGGAGAGGATTTGTCTTGCTTAGATGTTGACAGGAAGAGTCCAGTAGATTGAGGAAGTTGAAAAATAAGGTAAAGGAGAGATAATGTATAAGGCAAGTCTATGAGGAAGTCATAGGAGATGAGATCCGTATGAAGGGTAGAGATAAGAAGCTAAAGATAGTGAGGAAAGAAACTATGCTTGCAGGTTGGGTGGTGGGAAGTCGCATAAGGTATCTTCTGAGGGTTTCACCATCCCTCTGCTCCGGAGATCATCTGCTGACGGTGAGCCCTGAAGGTCAGAGGAGAGAGGATGTTTGATGCGGCCGTTATGGGGAATTGTGCAGACAGTGGACTTGGAGAATATGGAATTGTCAGTAAGCATTGAAGACATCATAAAAAGTGATCAGAGCAGGGCACATTGGGCATGGCTCAGAGGCAGGAAGCATGGAGAAACTAGCAGTGAGGCTCCTAGATAAGGCAAGCAGAGGGGCTTGTGGTTTGGATGGGCCAGAGATTACAAGAAAAAGCAGCAAAGTTGAAGGAAATGACCTAGTGTCCAAATTTGAGATAATTTTTGTGTCCGTGAGAGGATTAAGCTGTGGATCTTGGTCAGAACCCAAATCTATTTTTTTTTTTGTTTTGTTTTTGACTTTGGTAGATGATAAAAAGCATCTGGGTTCACCATATATCAATGTCCAAGAACCAGCCTACCTTTGCAATCTCTATAACACACGGGTTCACTTCTCCCTCATAGGATGGATCTCCTAACCTCTTTATTCTTGCAATCTTTTTCTCCAGGGGCACAATTCTCTCTCCTCCCATCTCCCTGACCATGTCACATTGCCCCTCTTCTACATGTAAGTCCATGGCCTCTCATATATCAGTCTGAACCCCAACTCCTATGTCACTCAGAGTCCTCTCAATTCTTTTTAGTTATCTTGAGTCTGGGCTGCTATTCATCTCTCCACCATACGCCATTGTGAGAGAAGGACTAAGCATTCCTCGGAGCTCTTCCTAATAGCACAAAACTCTACCAAAGCCTGAAGCTGCTTTCCATAAATACAGATTTCCCCACCTGCTATGCCTAGACATCCTCTGGGATCCAGATCTTTGTCTTCAGCTGTCTGCTAGAAATGATGGCCTCCTAATCTTTCAAGGGTGCCAAAATTAACATGCCCTGTCTCTCCTAATTCATTCTCATGCTCCTGATCCTTCAGAGATGGAAACATTGGTTCTGTTTATATTGTCTTTGAGAACCACCACCTAGGTAGTCGCCCAAGTCAGAAACTCGGGAGTTAACCCAGACACTTCCTTCTTTTTTCTACTCACAGTCAAATGCATCTGCAGGTGTATTGTGCAGATGCAGCTTCCTCAGTCTCTTCCAGTTCATAAATCTGGTGATATTCTCTCTAGCCTGGAGACATTAAAGATACCCCCTCTGATGCCTGCAAGACAAGAAAATCTAAATTTCTTTACAGAACAGGTCAGGTCCTTTGCTAACACTTGCTTACCTACAAACAGCAATCTTTTGTTGCATTCTCTCTCCATTTTGTCTCCAGTATTACTTATTTACAAATATTTTCTAGACCATGCCATATTTTTTATGCTTTTTCTGACTTTTACTTAAGTACACTCTCAGTTTTACAATATTGTCTCCTGATTTGCCTGTCTCTTTGGTGATACTTCCCGTGACATGCTCTTATTCTATGCACTCACAACACCTATTGCTCATCATTATAACAGCAATTGTCACAGGCTACTATAATTGGCTGATTTATGGCAAAGACTATGTCATATTCACCCACACACTCCTAGCGTAGGCAGTGCCTTCTGGGTAGCCGATGATTCCATAAATTTTGAATGAATGAACATGTGGTGGGATGTTGCTGAATTTCTCATTGTTCACACAGTCAATATTTGGAAGAGTTAAGGGATCACAGCATGAGTTCTTATTGTCATTTTTTATTGGGTTTTAAAATGTGGATTCTAGCTGTGGAGTTGGGGATCCCGTGCAGAAGTCATGAAGGGGTTACACTGGGGGAAGGGAGGAACGCGGGAGCCTCAGTGGCTGTTAATGATTTTTAGGATCCATCTTGCATAGGGGTGAACTTCTGTGAAGAATCCTTCATTTCCCAGGGTGACACTGCCTTTTGCCCAGGACAAGATTCCGTGCAACCTCCCAGCACAGATGGCTGGAGCAGCTGAAACTTCCTGCCAGGGAGAGGGAACAGGAGGTCAATGTCGTTCTGTCCTCGTGGAACAAGAATAAATCCCAATAAGTGGCACATTATAGTAACAGGGGCATTGAAGGGACTGGACTTATTTATTTATTTTTTTTGAGAGGTAACAACCTCTCTTCACACCATGCAGGTCTCACCTCTCTTGGGTCAGGCTCAGCCCAACCTGAGAGCAAGCAGGTGAAGAAAGGGGAAATGGTCCTACTGAGAATTTCTTCCACTCTGAAGGAGGGGAAGAGGAGTTGATGACAAACTCAGAGACTGAGTGGGGAGAGGAGAAGGACTTCAGGCCTTTGGGATAAGCATCATTGGATTTC
>PVJI01032477.1:0-12167 GCA_004026765.1 Micronycteris hirsuta
GGTGAGGGACAAATACCATATGATCTCACCTTTAACTGGATCATAATCAACAAAAGCAGAAAGCAAGCAAAACATAACCAGAGACATTGAAATTAAGAACAGTCTAACAATAGCCAGGGGGGAGTGGGGAGGGGACAATGGGGAGAAGGGTTTTCAGGAATCACTGTAGAGGACACATGGACAGAACTAAGGGGGAGGAGGAAGGCTTGGGAGGGAGGTGGGGTTGGAGGGGAAGGGAGGAGGGGAGGGGAGACATTGCAAATAACTGTAATCGAACAACAATAAAGTAATTATTAAAAAAAAAGCACATGCTCCAGAATGATGCATGATATTTGCTGTGGTTTCTTTTGAAAGCTAAGACAATCACTCTATCACTACTGAACTGTTTCCTTGGTCTAAAGAAGACCACCTTATCCTGAGCATGCTTTAGGTGTGGCTTTCTTTTCATTCCTCTCCTTCCTTCATTCTGTCCTTAACATCATCTCACATCTTGATCCTATTTGCCCTGAACAAAAATCTCCCCTTTAAGTAGTTACTGCAATAAGCCAGGGAAACAATCCTTCCATTCCACTTTCTTTGTTCAAGCACAAAAACTGAGATCCAATTTTAAGGCTGTGTTTTTGGCCAGGAAGTTACACCATCCATTTTGTCTCTCTCCCTCAAGCATCTCTCCTATCCTCCTCCCTTCTCCTCCCTCTCATGGATAATCCAACCAGTTATAAAAAGCCCAGATTCTCTGAGAAAGAAGACAGTTGTCCCCCAGGCAATCATTTTAGACTGCTTCATTAATGAGCCTGCAAACACTTAGCTCAATGCCACACTTGGAGAGTTGCTCCCTTTTGCTGAGTACAGGTCATCAAATCTAGGCAGCCTCCATTCCCTTCAGCCTGCAATTACCAAGGAAGGGTACAGTGTGTGTGTGTGTGTGTGTGTGTGTGTGTTTGTGTGTGTGTGTTTGTGTGTGTGTGTGTGACAGGATGGTTATTAGTCTTTCACAATGCAGTAAGAATTCATCGAGCTGGGTTTTCTAACTTCTATCGGAAATGGGCTGACAGAATGCGATGCTAGACAGAGGAGAGAGAGGCTGGTCTCTGCATACTGGGGGCAGAGAAAAAAGAAGGCTGAGGGGCTAGATAGGGGAAGGGGTTCCTAGAAGAGCAGGTTGTGCGGGGGTAAAAAATGAAGAAATTTTTAGCCATAATTGGGGCTGTTCATACATAACATCCCAAGAACTGTGGACAGAATCCTATTTAAATTTTCCTGAAATCTTCAGAGCTATGGGGAGTTGAGGACTGGGAATGAAATAAATGCACAGAAAGGAACGCTCACCTTGAGACTAGTGTCCAGCTTCTGGAGGAGGCGGCTGGGCTGTCAGAAAGCAGGTCTCAGAATTTGCATTACTATAGCCCTATTTTGACTTGATTGCAAATTATCCCTGTGATATTCCAGAAGCAATGAACTTAGATGTATTTGTACAACCAAGTAAGGTTCAGCTATTGATACATACCATCCTGAACTGAGTTATAGAGAGGCCAGCATTACCAGAGCTGCTAATGACACCTGGATGCAAAATGTTTGCTTTCCTAGCAGCTACAGAGTACAGTAGCTTTCTGTTTTTTTCTAAATGTGGTTTTTGCATATACATTTTTCATTAGTTCCTTTAACAGAGTTTTCCTCCTTCCCTTCCCCCCCAAAAAAAACTTAATAAGCCTAATTCTTAATAAATACTTTACTTTTCTTTAACAAATCATGAAACATTTTATGCTGGGAATATGAAATTTATTTCATTTTTTTCAGTAGACAAAGGAAAAGATGTTTTATTTTTTTAAAGATTTTATTTATTTATTTTTAGAGAGAGGAGAAGGGAGGGAGACAGACAGAGAGAGAAACATCAATGTGTGGTTGCCTCTCACGTGGCCCCCACTGGGGACCTGGCCCGCAATCCAGGCATGTGCCCCGACTGGGAATTGAACCGGGATCCTTTGGTTCCCAGCCCGCGCTCAATCCACTGAGCTACACCAGCCAGGGCAAGATGTTTCATTTTTATTGGTCATCAGGGAAATACAAATTAAACCTCAGGTTGATACCACTGATTACTCACTGGAATGCCTGAAATTAAAAAAGGAGGACTATATCAACTTCGTGGGAATGTAGAATTAGAACCCTCACATGTTATAGATGACCATGTTGGAAAACATATGAGGTCTGTCCAGAAAAAGTCCACCCATTGTTAATAAAACAAAACCAGTTTGCACGACATTGATGTAACCTGGCAGTAAAGGAGAATGGACTGGAAGGCATGTGTGTGAACAATGATGACTTCATTGTATTGGTCAGTAGGGGCGGTAGATGCCGTTGGGTGAGCATGTGTACTGTGTGGCCGTCGCATTCAAAATGATTGAGTGGAGCAATGAATCTGCATCAAATTTTGCATTAAGCTTGAATATTCCTCCATGGAAACTATTCAGATGATTCAGAAGGCTGCAGCTATGGGAAACTGGTGATTGGAAGCTTTATTAGGACAATGTACCCACTCATGCATCACATCTTGTGCAGAGTATTTTGGCAAAACATCAAACCACCCAGGTTATTCAGCCCTGCTACAGCCCAGACTTGGTGCCCTGTGACTTCTGGCTTTTCCCAAAACTTAAATCACCTTTGAAGGGGAAGATATTTCAGACCATCGATGAGATTCAGGAAAATATGACAGGGTAGCTGATGGTGACTGGGAGGTCCCAAGGTGCCTACTTTGAAGGAGACTGAGGCGTCATTGTCCCATGTACAATGTTTCTTGTATCTTCTTCAATAAATGTCTCTATTTTTCATACTCCATGGCTGGATACCTTCTGCACAGACCTAGTATACATACCCAATAGAAAAGCACATATGTATAAAACAAAATATTTGTACAAATAATTCATAGCAATATTATTTCTAATAACTCAAAACTGGAAAATATGCATGTTCCCCAAAGCAGTAGAATGGATAAATTGTTGCATATTCAAAAATGAAATAGAAGACCACATCAGTAAGAATGAATGCATCACTATTCTATGCAACAATATGGAGAAATCTCAAAAATATAATGTTGATGGAAAGGATCCAGACACAAAATAATGCATAATGTAAAAGTTCATATTCATAAAGTTCAAAAACAGGCAATGCTAATTTGTTATTTTAGAAGTAATGGTGGATATTTGGTGGAGTGTAAACTCTGTTTTTTAATGTCTTACAGAAAAGAGATTGGATATTGGTTTAAACACAGAGCATTTTTCATCTCAGGAAGAAAAGAAAAACTCTTTTAAAAGAGACAAAAGCTGCAGTCCAAATTCGTTTTGTGATGTTGGTGAGTGAACTGAGAAGTGTAACACAAATCTCCTTGAAAGCAGACAGGATTTTTGCCTCCTCATCTCCTCTGATGTCGTCAGAGACATATGAATTCTTCACATGGGGAATGGGGAGGAGAATTAGCTAAACATTTCCACATCTGGTTTTGGAACGGTTTGGAAAAAGAACTCACTCCATAGGTTCCTGGAAGCTTTTGGGGTCGACAGTTATTTATTTTTAAAATTCAGTGTACTCATGACAGCATAGTTATCATTTGTATATTGTTTTCCCAGAATCTTGTTGTCAAAACAAAAGGAAACAGGGGAAAAGGAAAGTCCAAGGCAGCATGCAATTATCTCAGGGAAATATAACTGTCAGAGTTTTGATTTGCAGCAAAGTTTGTTTGCTCTCTTGCAGCTGATTTGAAGAAAAATGAATCTGAGTTGGAATGAAGATTCTTTTACAAAACAAAACCAGAAAAAAGAATCTTAACACTTTGTGAACTTATTCATTTAGAAATTCAAATAGTCACATTCTGACTTTGCCCTACCAACTATCTCAAGGTTTGGAAGTCTTTTTAAATTTAATTTCTTTTTGAAGCCCAATTTTAAAGAATTAGTTGGTTCACTGCTCTCAAAGAAAGTGAGGATTGTGACTATACTAATGATGTCAAAGTTATATTAAAGTGAGTCAAAAAATGAAATAACTGCCTTTGTAGAATGTATATTAATTCTAAAGAATCTGGATCTGGTTCAGTTTTCTAGCCTTGTGAAGCACAGTGTGAAAAGTAACTGCACATTATTCATCATTTTGTGTGGAAGAAGAATTATGAACTGCTAATGTTTAACAATGTCCATTTTCTCAACAGAGTAAAACACCTTGACTCAACCTAGAAAAGACTTCATTAAAATTAAATGAAAAGTAGTCATTAAAAATACTTATCTGATTCTAAAACTAACTGTAGAAAAATTGGGAGCTATAAAAATGAATACTTTGCAACCTCAAAATAACCATTGTTATTTTTTTTTTTTTTTTAGTTTACGCACTTCTATTTTTGGGGGGGGTTGGGGGGTGGGGAGTAGCATATATATATTCCAAAGTCATTTCTGGAAAAAAAAACAAGGCTTTCTTGAAAGCTGTTTTTAATATTTGACATTGAATTTGAAAGCAATCAAAGCATTATTCTTGTTTGGGCCATCTGGTTTTGTTCTTATAATCTGTTAAGCTATCAAGCATAGTTTAAATGTCATGGTTCATCTCATGCACAAATAAAGGTTGCAAAATAAATAAGAGTCCAAGCTTCTTGTAAGAGAGAGAAGTTTTTGTTGGATCACAAATTTGGTTTACTAAAAGGTGAGTAGTTTGATGTGAAATAAAACCATAATAAGGTTCCACAACAAGGGTAAATCATACCCTGACTGAACATAAGTATTTCTAAATAAATACAGAAAGCCGGACTTAAGCGGAATTTGCAAATATCAGGTCATGGGAACTCCTTCCTTTCTGTGCAGAGAAGCTGAGTTAGTTTAATTTTAAAGTTGAACAAGGGGATGTTTTTCACAATTTCCATAAACTGTAAGAAAAATCCCAAATGCATGTCACTATGCATTTCAGTTATGTTTTAATTTAATAATTTATTTGAGTTTGATTTTTCAGAAAACCACACCCTTTTCTACAAAGCCCCAAAGTCCCTCCTCATTTTAAAAGATAAGGTAAATTTGTGTCAGAGTCAAGCTCCCAACTCCACAGCAGCTCAGCTGCATTTTTAACCCATTAGGAGTCTCTGGAGTTCTTCCCACAGTTAAAGGCCTGTTTGCCAGAGAGGATTTCTGGGTGTTACCATTAGAATGCAGAAGGATGAATCAGACACTCCTACAAGGGCTTCACCACTTCTTTGATACACCTGTTTCAATAAATGAGGGCTCTGGATAGCTTCTAAAAAAGGTCAGGCACATTCTTCCCACCCTTTCAAAGCTGGGATTTTGCACTCTGTCCGGTGTGGCTCAGTGGGTTGGGCATACTCCTGCAAACTGAAAGGTCATGAGTTGGATAGCCGGTCAGGGCACATGCCTGGTTTGCAGATTCGGTCCTCGTTTGGGGCACATACCAAAAGGTAACCAATCAATATTTCTCCCTCACATTGATGTTTCTCTCCCTTTCTTTATTCTTTCCTTCTCCTCTCTAAAATCAATAAACATGTCCTTGGGTGAGGATAAAAAAACTGGGATTTTTGGGCACAGGTTTTCTTAAAATGAAGTGCACATATATATTTTCAGCTAAAGGATGGCTTAAGTCCAAATCAAACCACAGTTGACGTTACAGGCTGTTTGGCTGATTTTTAACTAACTTGAGCAATATGCATCTTTCCCAAACCCAAAGCTACCTTATGTATGCCTCACCCAGAATGTGGCCATTTGCTGTATGTACACCCTAAAGGGGCCATTCACCATCTCTAGGCTCCTGAGAGGGAGAAAAGTTTTAGAAAAAGTCCTTTTCATAGGAAGGCAGCATATCAGAGTAGGCAAAGTTGCATTGTTCTGTGGCCAGGACGTTGAAGGGAGAGTGAATCACACACACACACACACACACACACACACACACACACACACACACACACACTAAGGAGAAAGAAAAGTACAAATCTGTTTCCACTGTTCTGATCCCTACTATTTTTCCCATTCTTTAATCCTTGGACTGTAAATTCCAAAGGAAATAACTCTTGAAGTACTAGAGTATCTGGCACATAGTAAGTACTCAGTAAATATTTGTTGAATGAAAGAAAAATGGAGTCAATGAATGACTAGTAGAAATCACCACTTGCCCCTGTGCCTCCTTGTCCAGCCCCTAAGGGCCTGAGTCTGGTTACTGGCTAATCTTCTCCCCGCTTCTTTCCCCAAAATCCCAGTTGAAGACCTGGGGTAGCAGTAAAGTCTTTCTTGGTAGAGAGTCCAGGACCCTTGTTAGGGTCACAGCAGGCCTACTTGCCCACCTGCATGCCCACTGGGCTCACTGATGCCAAGGGCTCTGTGTCTGCCCAGGCCAGTAGTACGCACCACCCTGTCAATTAGCTCTTAGCCAGTCACTCCAAATGGAGCCAGAACTCCTTGTACTAACCTCCAATTGCTGGTCACAATCTTCTTCTTTCCGTCAAACAACCAAACCAAATCTGTGGTTCCAACCACAGATTCACAGGCTATTCTCACTCTGATGGTCTCAGGCAAGTGAACTAAGCCAACCTCTACAGAGAAAAGGTGAAACTCTTCTCTGGTGTGGGTTTACATGGAAGGAAAGCAGAAAGCCCCAGATCCCACCTGACCAAGTCCCGGTGACTGAGAAACACAGCATCCTCAGAACTGGAAGTCTCAGGTTCACAAGGTACTGAGGAATGGTGGGGTACCTAGAAGGGGCTTGCTGAAGTCACCAGGTTCACTGAAGTGAATGGACATGACCTCCTAAAATTGCCTATGGATGGATTCCCTTAGCTAGGCAAAACCAAAACCACTGGCTGGAGACCTGTTCCTCCTCAGAGCACATCTACACATCCACAACAGTTCCAAGTGCAGAGGTGGAAATCTGAAAATGCCAGAGGTTCCTGGGAAACGACAGGTTATGTCTCCTCTACTACCAATTGACCCTTGCTCACTGTGGGCTAGGCTCTGTGCTCTGCCCATCCAGGTGAACTTCAGATTTTGTTTCAGCATCCCCCAGCCTGAGTGCTCCCCCAAATGCTTTGAAGTTGATCGTATCAGCACATATGCTATAGAATTTCACTGATAAATATCACTCTCCATTTCTTTTGCACCTTTTATATAGCGAAGGTTTGACTTTTGGTGTGATAAGTCATAGCAATATCAAAATATTTGGGGCAGAATGTTGGCTTGGGACCTTCATACAATTAGTATTTAGTGAAAAAACATATATAATAAGTTGAAATTGTGTTTACCATTTGCATATTATAATATATAAATATTATAAAATAAATATATTAAAATGAATATAAAAGGCCCACTTATTATATTTATTATATCTGGTAATATACACATATATGATATACAATACTATTAAAATATATATATTAACAACAAAAATTTGAGGTCTCTTCTCCACCAGCAAATCATCTTTTCCCTTTAACAAAAAATAAAGGGCTCTTTTCTGAGATTTTTTTCAAGGGTCAAGACTTTGTCTGTGTTTTTTTAAGATTATTTATTTATTTATTTTTAGACAGAAGGGAAGGGAGGGAGAAAGAGAGGGAGAGAAACGTCAATGTGTGGTTGCCTCTCACATGGCCCCCACTGGGGATCTGGCCCGCAACCTGGACCTGTGCCCTAACTGGGAATCAAATTGGGGACCCTTTGGTTCACAGCCCGTGCTCAGTCCACTTAGCTACACCAGCCAGGGCTCAAGGGTCAAGACTTTGAACTAACATCATTTGGCTGCAAAAATGTATGTAGTTATGTATATATGATATACATATATAAATATCTTTAGTGTGATATCTATATAAATATGTTGAATTGTGTCCCCCAAAATTTACATATTGAAGTCCTAACCCCTGATATCTCAGAATGTCACCTTACTTGGGATAAATCTTTAAAGAGATAATTAAGTTAAAATGAGGGCATTAGGGTGGACTAATCCAATATGACTGGTGTCCTAACAAAAAGGGGAAATTTGGACACAGAGGCATCCACCACATAGGGAGAAAACAGCTATGTGACGAGCTATGTATTTACAAGCCAAAGAATGTCAGAAACTAGAAGAGGCAAAGAAGAATCATCTCTTACAGCCTTTAGAGAGAGCATGAACCTGCTGACACTTTCATTTTGGACTTCCAGGTTCCAGAACTGTGAGAGAAAAAATTTCTATTGTTTTCAGCCACCCAGTTCGTGGCACTTTGTACAGCAGCCCTAGAAAACTAATAAATATATATTTCCCCAAAAAATGAACAGACACATATGCCTCCTTTCTGATATAAGAGCATGCAACTATTAATGTTCTGACTCTATGTATTGCTATAACCTTAAATTCTATTTGGAATTACAAAGATGATGAGACAACAAGAAATGGAGACAAAATGTTAGAAAGAAAGGGGCCTGTCAAAAGGGTTATGGGTGCTGGTATTTGACACCTATGGAAGAAATGGAATTAGGGAAGTCGTTTTTAGTGTGATATCAGGAAGACTTTTCTAATTCCAAATTTGTACACACACACACACACACACACACACACACACACACAAAACGAACAAAGAAGGCTGGTGCAGAACTGAGTTTCCCTGGTTCTCTGCAGGCATTCAGGTAGAGAGGCTAGATGGCCACTTGTCACAGTGGTTGGAGGAATTTCTGTCTTATGTGGGAAGCTAGATTAGAGGGTTTTGAAAAAATTATATTTCATCGATTATGCTGTTACAGTTGTCCTGACTTTTCCCTTTTTCTCCCCCTCCACCCAGCACCACCCCCACCCCCTCAGGCAATCCCCCCACTATTGTTCATGTCCATGGGTCATGCCTATAAGTTCTTCGGCTACTCCATTTCCTATACTGTGCTTTACATCCCCGAGGCTATTCTGTAACTACCTATTTGTACTTCTTAATCCCCTCACCTCTTCACCCATTCTCCTCCTCCCCCCTCCCATCTAGCAACCTTCTGGTAAGTAACCTCTTTTCTCTTTCTTTTAAGAGTGTCTCTTTATCTTTAACATTTGGCCTTGTGATGATGTGTGTTGGAGTGGGCCTCTTTGCATCCATCATAATTGGGACTTTCTGCATTTCCTGGATTTGCATGTCTATTTCCTTCACCAAATTAGGGAAGTTTTCTTTCACTGTTTTTTAAGATAGATTTCCAATTTCTTTCTCTTTCTGGCACTCCGATGAAGCAAATGTAGGACCTCTTGAAGTTGTCCCAGAGGCTGTTTATACTATCCTCATTTTTTGGGATTCTTTTTTCTTCTTGTTCTGTGTGGTTGTTTTTTGCTTCCTTATGTTCCAAATCATTGATTTGATTCTCAGCTTCATCCATTCTACTGTTTTTTCCCTGTAAATTGTTCTATATTTCAATTAGTGTATCCTTAGTTTCTGACTGGTTCTTTTTTATGCTGCTGAGGTCCTCACTAAGTTCCCTGAGCATCCTTATAACCAGTGTTTTGAACTCTGCATCTGATAGATTGCTTATTTCCATTTTGTTTAGCTCTTTTTCTCGAGTTTTGTTCTGTCTTTCATTTGTTCATGTTTCTTTGTCTCCTCGTTATGGCAGCCTCCCTGTGTTTGTTTCTATGTATTAGGTAGAGCTTCTTTGACTCTGTGTCTTGGTAGTGTGGCCTATGTAGTAGGTGTCCTGTAGGGTCCTGTGGTACAGCCTCCCCTATCACCCAAGCTTGGTACTTGAGGTCTGCCCTTCGTGTGGGCTGAATACACCCTCCTCTTGTAGTTGAACCTTGATTGCTGTTGACAGGCACCGGGTGGTATTTACCCAGGCCAGTCAGCTACAAGGACTGGCTGTGACCTCTGACCACCAACCCCCAATCTCCGTGGAGGATTAGTTGTGTGGGGGCAGGGTGGTATTGCTCCAACATGGTCTCTAGCTGTCCACTGGATGCACAGGCTCTGGGATTTCCTGGGTGGTACAAGCCCAGATCAGCCCCCACCTGTATTTTGCCTGGGCCCACCCTGCTTGAGCTGTAAAGAAATCTGAGATGGCTTCTACTTGTGCTGAGCTTGGAGATTCCCAGGCAAAGCCAAGCTGTGACTATAATCAGGCTGCCATGAGGACTCACTGAAGCCAGCTGTCGCATGTTTGATAGAATTTAAGAGCCAAAACCAGCCATTCTTATAGAAAAGCAGCTTGGGTGGGCCTGTAAATTGGGTGGGCAGAGCCTTTGGGGATCTCCAAGGTGGGTCACACAGTGTTAGCCAGGTTGATGGAGTCTCAAATATGGCACTAGCCTACCAGCTCTGTGGGGTGAAGGTTCAGCAAAGGTAGAATGGCCTCTGTTCACTCAGATGCCAGACACTTCAGCCTCTCTCTCTATACCTCTGGTGCCCTTCAAGCTGCCACACCAGTGCTGGAGCTCAGAGGGAGTGAGTCTCAGTAAGTGTGTTTGTGTATGGGTTCTTTAAGAGGAACTGCTTGGGGCTCCAGTAGCCTCTTCCACTGACTCAATCCCTGCTGGTTTTCACAGCCAGAAGTTGTGGGGATTTACCTTCCTGGCACTGGAATCCTGGTCTGGGGGGCCTGGTATGGAGCTGGGACTCCTGACTCCCGAGATATCCCTCCTGAATTTTTATCCATGTGGGTGTGGGGCCAGCCCATTCCATGCCTGTGCCCCTCCTACCAGTCTGGATGGATGTGGTTTCTTTAATTTCATAGTTGTCAGATTTCTATACAACTTGATTTCTGATGTTCCTGAGTGATGGTTGTTGTATATTTTAGTTGTGATTTTGATGTGGTTGTGCAAAGAAGTGAGCCATGTCTGCCTATGTTGCCATCTTGACTGGAAGCCTAGATTAGAAGGTTTTAAAGGTTCTATCACAGAATGTCTTGTGTGTGTGTGTGTGTGTGCATTCCCATGCATGTGTTGATAATATATTATACTTCATAATGTGCTCATGGTGGTGTATTATAATGTGTTCATAATTAGCACATATATAAGAACTCAGGCATGGAAGGAGAACACATCCATATTATGCACACATGCATAAATTATTTATATAGGTCTTCCTAATATATACAAGATTATATAATACTGTCTAATATGGACCTAACCCTCAGGCAGGTTTCTGTTGTGACTGGTGCTTAGAGATAATGGTGACAACTACAAGGGTAAGGAGGCAGGGGAGAAGAAAGGGTGAGTCATGAAATAAAGGAAAATACTGGTTTCCCTTGCTATCTGAAAGTAGAGCATTACAATGAAACCTTTGGTTAGCCAAAATAGCCAAAGAAAAGAAACAATTACCTTAGGACATGTCTTGCTAACGAATGCAAAAAATGAATCAGTATGAAGTACAGATGCTCACAGAGTTCAAAAGCTATGGCAGCTTGATGCTCACATGCTTAGTGTGGTTCCTGGGGAAGGAGTTTGGAAGAGCCACTTTCACTGCTTGGGTGTGTGCTGCAATACAAATGCTGAATGCTATTTTTGATTTTTGCCTTTTTTCCCCTGTGAAAGCAAAAATCCTCTTCAGATTTCTTAAGTTTAGGGAAAAAAGATACTAATATAGTCTTTGATAAAACTGAAGTGAGAGAAAGCAAACTTTCAAAAAGCAGGGGGTTATCTGTACTCAGAATGGGGCTTACTGCCTGGCTTTAAAAGATGGGGGCAGGGTGACATCACCTTTTTAAGAAGCATGATCTTTGGAAGCCCTGCAGTGGGGCTTCTCTTTATAAACTTCTTGCACTGAATTGAAAAGGCTGGGGCTTTGCTGCTTATGGAGGCCCAAGCACAGCTATAGGAAGAGTGCTCAAAAGGATACACA
Organism: Micronycteris hirsuta; assembly: GCA_004026765.1. Taxonomy (NCBI): domain Eukaryota; kingdom Metazoa; phylum Chordata; class Mammalia; order Chiroptera; family Phyllostomidae; genus Micronycteris; species Micronycteris hirsuta. The sequence continues at coordinate 11,798 of PVJI01032477.1, forward strand.
TTTTCTATGTAATGTGGAAACGAGTGGTAGTAATGACTTTTCCCCCTTATCTTTATGCTTCTTTGCAATGATTTTTTAAATTATTTTATTGTTGTTCAATTACAGTTGTCCGCATTTACCCTCCCCCACCCCACCCCAGGCAAACCCACCTCCCTCCCTTGCTTCCCCCCTCCCTCTTGGTTTTGTCCATGTGTCCTTCATTGCAGGTCCTGAATACCCTTGTCCCCCTTCTCCCCTTCCCCTCTGGTCACTGCCAGAATGCTCTAAACTTCAATGTCTCTGGTTCTATTTTGTTTCTCTGGTTGTATTTGCTTGCTTACCTCAGAAGCGTCTTGGCTGTGGCTGATCTAAATTTCCCGGTAGCTGATCT
>PVJI01032478.1:0-12167 GCA_004026765.1 Micronycteris hirsuta
AAAAAAAAAAAAAAAAAAAAAAAAAAAAAAAAAAAAAAAAAAAAAAAAAAAAAAAAAAAAAAAAAAAAAAAAAAAAAAAAAAAAAAAAAAAAAAAAGGACATGGAAGTCATAACAAAGAACCAGCCAGAAATGAAGGATACACTAAATGAAGAAAAATTTACAAGGCATCAACAGTACAGTAGATGAAGCCAAGAATGAAATCAGTAATCTGGAATACGAGGAATCAAAAATTACCCAAACAGAACAGCAAAAAGAAAAAAGAATATAAAAAAAATGAGGATAATGTAAAAAGCCTCTGGGACAATTTCAAGCTCACCAAAATTCATATCACGGGGGTGACAGAAGGAACAGAGAGAGAGAGAGCAAGAAATTGAAGACCTACTTGAAAAAATAATAACAGAAAACTTCCTTAACTTTGTTCAGGAAATAGACATTCAAGTCCAGGAAGTGCATAGAGTCCCAAACAAGATGAATCCAAAGAGGCCCACACCAAGACATATCATAATTAAAATGTTAAAGGTAAAAGACAAAGAGAGAACCATAAAAGCTGAACGAAAAAAAAAACAATTAGCTACCTACAAGGCAGATCCTATAAGACTTTCTGCTTATTCCTCAAAAGAAACTTTGCAATCTAGAAAGGATTGGCAAGAAAAATTCAAAGTGATGAAAAGCAAGGATGTACAACTGATATTATTCTCCCAGCAAACTATCATTCAGAATCAGAGGATAGTAAAGAGCTTCTCAGGGGAAAAAAAAAAAAGCTAAAGGAATTCATCACCTCCAAACCAGTTTTATAAGGAATGTTAAAAAGTCTTCTTTAAGAAGAAGAAAAAAATATAAAAATATAAATAGTAAAATGGCAATAAATACATATCTATCGATAATTGAATCTAAAAAAGAAAATAATTGAGCAAAAAACAGAAACAGACTCAGATATGAAGAACGTTTTGACAGTTGCCAGATGGGAGGGTTTGAGGGCTCAGATGAGAAAGGTGAAGGGATTAAGAAATACAAATTAGTTGTCACAGAATAGTCACAGTGATGTAAAGTTCAATGTAGGGAACATGATCAATTATATTTTAAAAACTATGTATTTTATCAGATGAGTAGGAGATTTATCGGAGTGATAACTAAGTTATATAATGTCTAATCACTGGGGTATACACCTAAACTAATATAATATTGAATGTCAGCTGTAATTGAAATATTAAATAATTAAATAAATAAATAGATATGACAATTCAAAGTACACAAAATTTTAAACAGATGTTCATTAAAAAACCTTTAAAAAGGAATGTGTTTTAAATAGTTATGTTATTGACACTTTTAAATATAAAAAATTTGTCTGAATATTTGCAACATGTATGTTTTGCTGTATATATCACATATGAGGATATCAAAAGAAATTGAAAGTGACTCATATTGGAAAAAATTAGCATGCTAGAAAAGATCAATACACTGAAATTTGACAACAGTGCCATTGCATATCCACATGATTGGTTATAGCAATTGGGTATTTAAGTTTAATTTAGAGTTCCCTGGTTATTAGAACTAAAAAAATATATACCTAAGCATTTCCAGTCTCTGGAACCCTATCTTATATATTTATCATATGTTTTGTAAAATGGGTAACAAGTGAAAAAATAAGCATTGTTTTCACAGAGTTTATTTTTGATTAAAAATATAATAAGTTTTCTTATAAGAGTAAATTGAAATTAGTAAATGTTTTGAGTTACAAATGAGACAGTCTTTCCTCAAGGTGCTAAGATAGTGTACTCCAGTTATATTACTTCTTGATGATTTATCTTAACATGGGAATAAAACACAAGAGAATCAAATAAATTGATAGTTAACGTCCCTTAAATTCTTTTCCTTAAATATCAAATATCTCAATGGGGTGTTTGGTTAATGCTGAATCAAAATCATTTTATGGTTGAATTCTTTTGACAAGTGTTTGAGATGCTAATGGTTTATAGTTTTGATTTTTACTCATTAAAAGAGTTCTAGAGAGATTATGTGTTTATAAAGATCTTATTTTTAGCACAGTTGCTGGGAAGCTATTCTGTCTCTAGCAATTAAGATTTAGAGAGAAGAAATATTGTACAGCGGAAAGGATTGACTTTGGCATTACAATTAATTACATCTTTGACTCTGCCATTTACCAGCTAAAGGATTCTCAGTTTTTTCATCTATCATAATAATATAAAGATATGCATACAAATTTGCTATAAGGATTACATAAAATGACTAAGGTGATAGGGAAGAAAAAGTAGTACCATTTGTAAAAACTACTGTTATTATTATCATGTCTCTTTTATAATGCTAAAACTATATAGTCATTATATAAAGATTTACATTCACTTTAATTTTTTGGCATAGAAATGTGATCACCATGAGAAGGACTACTATTTACCCACCCAATATCAATTTTCTCCTTACAAATTAATAGAAATCTTTGACTGTGTTTAGAATGCCACTGGACTCAATCTCAAAACCCAATTTTGTAGCTTGCCTTGCAGTTAAGTATCATCTGGTGACTTTTAGTTCTGACTAATTATATGAATGTTTAAGATGTTAGTTGAGACTTCAGGAAGACATTTTAGATAGTTTTCTGTTACATATAAATGAACAAATTCTCTAATTGGTATACAATTTTGTTATTCAGAGTGTAGTTTTATAAATACTGAAAATGTTCTGTGGAGCCCTATCAACTGGCTCAGTTGGCTGGGCATCGTCCTGCTAAGCAGAAGGTCCTGCTCGATCCCCAGTCAGGGCACATTGTATGGGTCAGTCCCTGGTTGGGGTGTGGGTGAGAGGCAACTGATCGATGTTTCTCTCCAATATCAATGTTTCTCTCCCTTTCCTTCTCCCTCCTTGCCCTTCTCTATAAAAATAAATAAGTAAAATCTTTTAAAAAATTCCGTGGAAGGAATTTGGGGTGAGGTTGGGAGACAGAATGTACCAACTGCATAGTGCAGTTGCATATTCATTCCTGACATGCAGCAATGAAATATTGGGTCAATTTTTTTTCTGGTTGGGATGAAGACTACGTGGTGATTGAAGTTATAAAGATAGGGGAAATGGAAGAAAAAATCCAGAATATCGAGTACTTCTTGTTGTTTTCTGAGTCTTGCAAGAAAAAGTAGAGTTAGAAATGGAAAGCAATAATTATGTCCTAAGGGTTGCTCTCTACTTGTGACCTGCAATCTGAACTGACTGAGAGTTCCATTATTGGTACTTTCCAGGGTTAAAAACACTACAAATTGCAATGGTTATTATAGTGGATTTGAAGCTGTAACCGTAACAGGAAATAATAATTGAGTGACATGCTTTTCCCAGCTACCTGTTATCTATTAAACAAGACCAGGAGCCCACCATAAAAAGGCTTATTATTCCAAATTGATGTAAGGTGCAGTAGGCAAAGTCAAATTGCTTTAAGACCCTTAAGCTAAGGGCCAGGGATAAACAGTATATAGAGTCCAGTAGAAAAAAAATGGGTCTTAAGTCTTAAAGTTTATATCTAAGACAAGATCTTTGACTGTGGTGACATGTAGTTTACCACAATCATGTAGTTCTTTTCTATAGAAGATTATAAATCCTCCCTCTGGTTATGTCGTTATAGGGAAGAGCTGATGTGTAGTTCATAATCTCTCCTTTCTTTTGGCTTCAAGAACTCCAACGCTCTAAAGAAAACCCAAGTCCTGGAATGAAGTCAATGTGACAGAGCTGTGGCTTTCTACCAAAAGACTTGCGGTTGAAAACACCTAAGCCTTTGCTATTGTCAAATCCCAAACTTGAGTATCCTTTATTAACACAGCATATCCTCATCTGATTATACATAAAGCCTTATTTTCTTGGTCAAACAAGAGAATATTCAAAAGACAGTTACTGACTTGTGACCTGAGTTATTACACATGGGTCTTCATTGCGAAAGCAAATTTGTACCATCCAAAAAGACAGATGTCATGAAGAGAGATACAAAAGGCTGGGAGTGGAGAAGAACCGATAAAAGGCTCAACAAGGTGGGGCTCTTCCCATACCTTTTGAAGAAAGGGAATGGACAGATACTGACAGGGTGAGACAGACTCTGCTGAGGAACTGGCGGGCACTCTGAAGTTCCTTCTGTGTCGGCTGTGGTGCCAACACACCCTCTGGTGTTGCCAGGAAGTTAATTTTGAGATGTGATTAATATTTAAATCAGTATAAGTAGATTCCCTTTCATTATGTGAGCGAGCCTCGTCTTATAAGTTAAAAGCCTTAAAAAGAAAAGGCATCCCTATAAGTGGATAAAATTCCACTTCCAGACACCTTGGGACTCAAAACTGCAGCATCAAATCTTGCCAGAATTTCCAGCTTACAATCCTGCCAACTCTATTTCTTTGGAGAACCCTGAGAAATGCAAGCACCTTAAAAGAGTACTTGTTCCCCAATCACTAGGTCTTTAAGTGTCAAGACATATTTATGTTATATATCTTAGTTTAATGTAATTCAGATCTCTAGAGGAGTGTGATTTAGAATGAAACATAAAAATAGGACGATGAATATATACCCTTACTATACTATCTCATATAGTTCTTTATGCAAACTAGATGAAATCCACAGTTTAAAAACTAACGGTCTTTGAGCCCTGGCTGGTGTGGCTCAGTGGACTGAGTGCTAGCCTGCAAATCAAAAGGTTGCCAGTTCAATTCCCAGTCAGGGCACATTCCTGGGTTGTGGGCCAGGTTCCAGTTGGGGGGCACTCAAGAGGAAACCACACATGGATGTTTCTCTCCCTCTATTTCTCCCTCCCTAAAAAAAAATAGAAATAAAATATTAAAAAATAAAAATATGCCCGGCTGGTATAGCTTAGTGGATTGAGCGTGGGCTGGGAACCAAAAGGTCCCGGTTCGATTCCCAGTCGGGGCACATACGTGGGTTGCAGGCCAGGTCCCCAGTGAGGGCCATGTGAGAGGCAACCATACATTGCTGTTTCTCCCTCCCTTCTCTTCTAAAAATAAATAAATAAAATCTTTAAAAAAAATAAAAACTAATGGTCTTTGGTTACTACTATTGTCACTGGAAATTATTCATAAGTGAGAAAAGATAATTTCTAATGGATAAACATGGAGTATGGTACTGTAATTTTTTAAAACAATAAACTTTATTTTTTATTAATTTTAGATTCACAGCAAAATTGGGCAGAAGTTACAGAAATTCCTTGTCTCCACACATGAGCATTCTCCCCCATTACCAACATCTCCCAGAGCACTACATTTGTTATAATAGGTACATAAGTATCACCCAGAGTTTGTAGTTTAGAGTTGATTCTTGTTATTGTTCATTCTATGGGTTTGAACAAATACATATTGACATGCATCTGCCAGTATAGTATCATAGAAAAGAGTTTCACTACCCAAATATTGTCTGTCCTCTACCTTACCTGTGTCCCTCTCCTAATCCCTGCCTTCCACTGACCTCCTCAAATCCAGAGTTCTGCTTTTTCCAGGCTGAGAAAGGCACCATACTACTATGAAGTCTGACCATGAATGAAGGAGACAGGGAGAGAATGTTGCATAGAAGCCTTACAAATGTCCTTGCACTATGTGGAAATTTCAGGAAAACACATGTAGAGTCTTTAAATTAGAGTCAGCCAATCAGGAAGCTCATGTTTCCTAGGCTGAAGTGTGATCGTGGTACAAACACACAGATAAATTTGAAAGTTCAGCAGCTAAAGTTCTTGGTCAATTATTCTAACTATAAGTAGGAGGTTTGAGAATAAAACTCAAGGTAGCTATAAATCATAAAATATTCTATTTTGTGGGTTAAATTCACACAAGGGCTTTATTCTTCATTCTGTGTATCGTTTTACTTGTTTTCCATTTGGTTTCCTTTTACTAATCTGTGTACTAGTAAATAATGGCCTATCCCTTAAAACTACACTTTTCAACTTAATTTTTTTCTTTTCTTTTCTTACTACACTCTTTCTTAAGGATAAACATTCCTAAGAATTGAATGGCAGACAGAGGTTTTCGATGGTTTCTTAGTCTTGGTCAGAAGGCCCTTGAGCTCTTGGTAAAGATGAGTTTTTGCTAGTCCCTGTGGTAAATAGACAATGGCAGTGATGTGTTCAACTGAAGTTACCTCTGTGCAATTCTGTCCTTTCCTGACCGTTTCATCACGCCTAAGTTTTCTCCTTCATCCCATATGTATATAAAAGATTTTGGGGCAGAAAATGATAATCTTAAGAAAAAGTATATAACTTTATTATGTAAATTGGATTTTTATTTTATGTTGGATAGCTACAAATAAACTTAAACCTTCTTATATTTTCAATGTGGGATGATTTGAAGGTGTGTATTTCAAAATTCATATGAAGAAATAATATTGTGTTTCTTGTTTGTTTCTCTCTTATCTATAGACTTTCTATTAAATTAAATTTTGTAGTATACCATTTCCATAACCTATAAGCTATAAAGGTTAAGACTGATTACAATTCAGCCAAAGAGGTTTACTTCTAATATTTTGAACAATAAAATATAAATCCTGTAGTTTAATATATGAGCCCTTTACTGTTGTAAGAGATATTAACAGTAGAAACCTTCCTATGTATTAACTGCAGGCTGGTCTAATAAAAAGCATAACATGAATTACATTGAACCAAATATTTTGAAATTAACTATCACTATGAACTGAATGTTAGTGTCTTCCCAAAATTTATATGTTGAAACCTTAACACCTAGTATGCTGATATTTGGAGGTGGAGCCTTTGGGAGGTAATTTGGGTGAGATAAGCTAAGGAGGGCCCTCATGATGGGATATATGCCCTTAATAAAAGAGGAGACAAGACATCTTCCTGTGAACATGTAGTGAGAAAAAAATCATGTGAAGACATAACCAGGAATAGGGCTTTCACCAACAACTCAAACATGCTAGCACTCTGATCTTGGACTTCTAGTCCCTAGAATCAGGAGAAGTAAATGTTGTAAGCCAATCAGTCTATGTTAATTTGCTACAGAAGTCCCAAATGACTGAGATGAGTTTATTTTATATTTTATTCTTATTTATTTATTTATTTATTTTTTAATTGCATTTTGTTGAGAATTTTTGGTGAGCTTATTTAAGCCAAACTGATAATTGCCAGGAAGCAACATCTCAAAGACTTGAGAAATGTTCCAGAGAATGTCAGTTTAGCACCTTATTTTATACATTAGAATCAGAGGAATCACAAGAGAGTTACATGTTGTCCCTTGGTGATAGATTAGGGGAGGGAGGGAAACCTCTAAAACAGGACAAAAGGTAAAATGATAGACACATACTTCTTTTACCTAGATGGGTAAAGGATAGTTAACAACCAACAATTAACATAACAATGAGGGGATTTGTGGTCTAGTCTTATGCCCAGAGGTTTAGGAAAAAGGGGAAGTTACCTTGACATTCCAAAGGTATATTATCATAGATGCAAAAAGACAATAGACAGGCTTAGTTAAGGTAAAGATTGACATTTGTTAGGGTAAAATACTGGCCTAGGAAATTACTGCCCACCATGAACTGCTTTTAGGTAATACGTTTTAACTTTAGACCATCCTTTGTGGTTACTTTAGGTCTCTAAGTTTGTAATACTGCTTCACAGGCCTCCCCTAAACTTGTCAAGTTAATATGTGGCCCTTTTTCTTCCACACATTTCCCTTTTGGTCATAAATCAATCTAAAGGATGCATTGATGACCAACTATTTGGTTGGATAATGAGGTCCTATGGTGCTTGACAGGCTCATTCCTAGGAAGTCTCAGAGTCAGCATTTGTCTTGCTGAACAGAGCAGACACTGGGAATGGGACAAGACTATAACCTTAGATGGCATTAAGGTCAAATTGTTATCATTTACAATGGGAGGTGAATGGGAGGCAGTCAGATCCTACATGTCCTCGTTTAAAAGTATTCTAGATCATTTGTAGTTTTGAGCTACCATGATCTGAGTTTTTTTGCTGCTTGTCTTAAATTTTCTTTTCCTACATCCAGTATAACATTTAGAAAATAATTATTTTAACCCTGGCTGGGGTGGCTCAGTGGATTGAGCACAGGCCTGCAAACCAAGGTGTTGCTGGTTCAATTCCAGTGGGGGCACATGCCTGGGTTGCAGACCAGGTCCCCAGTGAGAGGCATGCAGGAGGCAACCACACATTGATGTTTCTCTCCCTTTCTTTCTCTCTACTTCCCCCTTTGTCTAAAAATAAATAAGTAAAATCTTAAAAAAATAATTATTTTATATATTCTAGATCTAATTGGGTCTTCATGGGCAGTTTCTGGTATTAACAGGACATACTTTAAAGCAAAAGTCAGGATTTCATTACATTAAAAAAAGAAATTATTGAATTTTCAACAGTTTTTATGCATATTTGGGAAGATACCTTACTGTATATACCATGCCACATAACTCTCTCTCCATGTAAATATCTCAATCTTTTTATAAATTCTTCTTTTTTCCCAGACTCCTGATTTCCCTTGTTTTCCATTATATGACTTCTTCAGTCTTCTCAACTATCCCAAACAATTCATCCCTATACATTATTCATGTCACTGGGCTACAAAAATTCTCTTCAGTGAGTGAAACTACTATTTTTATGAAGCAATTCAGTTTCCATTTATTAAAAAGTAACAAAAACTTCCAAAGATAAGATTGCCAAATTTAGCAATTAAAAACACAATATGCATGGTTAAATAACAAATAATTGCAATATTCAGGTCATACTTATATTCAATTACCTTCTTGTATTTTATCTGGGTGAATTTAGAGACTGATCCCTACATTTCAGCTCCAAACTGTACATAAAAAGTAAGTGTTTGGATTGGAATCAACTCTTTCATATGTAAACTGGATGATAAATTGAATCTAAATAGCTTCATCTATAAAAACTGGGATTAACCTAAGATTTACTCATAAAATTGTTCTGAGTAATAAGTGATAATACTTGACATAGTACTTGACATATCATAAAAGAATAAGACATTTTAGCTATTATTATAGAAGTAAACGTAACTTTAGGTAGCTTGCTTATTTAATCTCAAGTATTGAAAGTGGCCCAAATAAGCCATTATTTATTTTTATTTTTGTCAAAGTAGTCTCTTTTAACCTAAGTTTGAGGAATATCATTATCTGTTCAAATAATTGAAGAGTTACTAGGAGTTCCATGACATTTCTTCAGATTCTGTTAAGCATACTGAGAAATGTCCTCACTGTGTGGTCTCTGGGATCACAGCGATGCCACTACTATTAAGCAGTGGGCAGGAGTATGGGATAGGCCCCAATAGTAAAAATGTATTTATATAATTGATGATTATGAATAATTGGCATGAAATAAATAATAAACAATGTTCCATGGAGTTCCATATATTTCTTCAAATGATTTAAAAGTACCACAATGGGCTAATGTCAAAGTTAAAATACATAGAATATAAACAAGTGGGTGGGTCTATATCAAACTAAAGAGTTTTACATAGCAAAGGAATCAAAAAACGAAGAAAAGACAACCTACTGAGTGGAAGAAAATATTCACAAGCAATGCATCTGATAAGGGGTTAATATCTAAGGAACTCATACAGCTTAACACTAAACAAACAAACAAACAAACAAACAATCCATTAAAAAATGATCAGAAGACTTGAATAGACATTTCTCCAAAGAGAACATAAATGGATGGCCAACAGACATCTAAAAAGGTGCTATACATTACTAATCATTAGAGAAATAAAAGTCAAAACCACAATGAGATATTATTTCACACCAGTCAGAATGGATATTAAGAAAACAAATCAACATATACTAAGTGCTAGTAAAGATGTAGAGAAAAGGGAACCTCCATTCGTTGCTGTTGTGACTGTAAATTAGTGTAGTCACCATGGCAAACAGTACAGAGATTGCTCAAAAGATTTAAAATAGAGCTGCCATATGATCCAGCAATTCCACTTTCCGGTACTTATGCAAAGAAAACAAAAGCACTAATTCCAAAAGATACCTGCACCCCTATGTTCATGGAAGCATTACTTACAATGGCCAAGATGTGGAGGCAACCTAGGTGTCCATTGATAGGTGAATGCATAAAGAAGATATGATAGATGAGTAAAGAATATGAATGGAATATTATATAGCAATAAAAATAAAACCTTGCCATTTGTGACAACATGAATGGATCTAAAGTATATTATGCTAAGTTCAATAAGTCAAAGAAAGACAATGCCATATAATTTCACTTATATGTAGAATCTAAAGAAACAAAGCAAATGAATAAACCAAACAAAACAGAAAGAGACTCATAGATATGAAATATAAACTGAGTGAACTATAAAAGCAGGGGTAAAAAAAAAAAATAGTTTCCAGTTTTATAGCACTTACTAAGGCCAAGCACTATTCTAAACAGTTTAGAGAATATATTTACATGTTTACACATGTTGCCCTCACAGCAATTCCATGCGAATGGACTCCTTTATCCCCTTTTTACACATGAGAAATTTGAAATATAAGGGCTAAAAAAATGCAACCACATTTTAATTCTAAACATTTGGTGACAAATGTATGCTTTTACCTCCCTAAAGTGTTAGAGATATTTTTTATCTCTAACATATTTTATTAACATCACAAAATCAATATGCTTTCTCATTTCAACCTATCAAATTCTCATTTGACCACTACCCCAGGTACAAATCTTTTTTTAAGATTTAGATGCTAGTTAGGCTTTTATTTTTTAGTATTGATTGATAGATTCATTCATTCATTCTATCTCTCATGTACTCTACAGTGATTTATTGAGCACCTTTTATGTAACAGGTACCAGGCAGATTTGGGGGATACTACTATGAACAAGGCAGACAAAGTCTGGACTTTAAAAGAGTTGAATGGGACCAAGAGGAAGTAGTGACTGAGTCCCATGAAGGCAGAGGCTTTCTGTCAAATCCCTCTCTAGTTTTGATAGGGGACTCAAGAGTTGGAAAATTTTAGTTAAAGGTAAAAAGTTATAAGCCTAGCAACTAATGTATATGTTAAAGCCTTTCTTTCAGAAACTACAAATAAGGCCCATCCTGGATCCTGGGAAAACAGCCGACCTCCTGGGGCACTGCTAAAGATAACTGCCTGGGGACAAGTGGAGGCATCTGGGCCTTTGTGTTCCAGGGAGAGACAGACTACTGCCTGCCCCAGGGAACAGCTAACTGCCCAGGATAGGAATGTCGCAGCTTCTTCCACCTAATCCTCCCTGAATCTCAAAGCCTTCACAAGATGATCTGGTAGGGTATGAACCCACCGTCTTCACAGATCGCTGACCATCAGAATAAAGCGCCCATAAAGATTCAATTGCTATCATTGCTTACTGGGTTTGGTAGTGACAGGCAGCCCAAACGCTGGTCTCTTTTCTGGTTACAGTTTGGTTTCCAGGGAGCCAGGTTAGGAGCTCACCTTCAGTACAGCACATTCAGGAAATATAATTATAGAATTTATCATGATATATTTTAAAAAAATCAAAATACACAGGATTTAAACATTTAAAAGAATTGTTCCATATTTTTCTCATAGAAGCAGTTTTATAAAGCCACTATATTAATGATTGCTAGCTAAAATTTATACAGCATTTTATATGTGCCAATTGATTTACATGGATTGTCTTATTTAGTCTTAACAACAGACCTATGAGAACGGAAATTACACTGATCATTTTTTTATTCACAACATGAGGAAAGATTAAGTAGACTGAGAGTTTAAGGAATTAAATAGGGCACTATTATTCCAGCCAGGAATCCATGCATTTCTAGCTTTTATCTATTTCACCAAGTTTCCTGTAAATTTATCTTGAAAACGATTTTAGATCACCCCACAAAATCTTTTTCAACCTACAATAGACAAAAAGAAACTTTGACTGGCTTAATTCCAACCATCTTATTTTTTCAAAGTACTGTAGTTACTTTCGAAGGGCCAACAGCTATATCTTAAGCACTAAAGGCCTTAGGCAATGGCTCCTTTGGGAGGAGCAGATGAAATGGTTCCTAGCTCATTATTTGATTTGCATAAGTAAAGGACTAGTCCTGTCAATGATTCACTTTCCAAGAGTTCAGGATGGGGTAAAGTCAAATCGCCTCTATGTATCTGATGCTGGAACAGGATTTACCAACATAATTTTAAAGATGACTTGAAAAGGTCTTTG
>PVJI01032479.1:0-12166 GCA_004026765.1 Micronycteris hirsuta
CCCGGTCGGGTACCTACTCCGTCCGCCCCCGATTAGCTCCACTGGGTGCGCGCCCAATCCAGGAGCTCAAAAGTTGGGTTTGCCTTTCAATTCAGACTCCAATTCTTCCTGCTGGGAACACCAGCCTCTGCAAATCAGTCCCCAGGTAAGCACCGACCTCCAGACTGCTGGGGACCAAGGCTCTTCCAACAGACGCGCGTGTCTGCCTTGGCAACTCACACACCCCAATCCAGCTCCCTCCCACGGAACCTGGAGCAAACCGGGAAGCTGCTGCTACTGGATCCGCAGACCTCCCGGCTCCCCGTGAGGCCCCAGTGACCCCTTCCCTCCGAAGCAGTCTCCCTACCGGCTGATCTTTCAGTTTTATGCGCAGTCCTGGTTTCCAATCTTCTCCACACTGGAATACAACTGGGTGATCGCTCTGCTCCTCAGAAAATCGGCCCGATATCCCGCCAGTGGGCCGGAGGATAGCGATCACGCTTCTCCCTTCTCCGCCGCCATCTTTCTCCCCCTGGCTGATAGTCTTATGGGAACTTTTCTCTTGCCACTTTTAAGATTCTCTCTTTATCTTTAATCTTGGGTGATGTAATTATGATGTGCCTTGGTGTGTGCTTCCTTGGGTTGAACTTCTTTGGGACTCTCTGATATTCCTGGACTTCCTGGAAGTCTATTTCCTTCACCACATTGGGAAAGCTCTCGTTCATTATGTTTTCAAATAAGTTTTCAATTTCTTCCTCTTCCTCTTCTCCTTCTGGCACCCCTGTGATTCGGATGTTGGAATGTTTAAAGTTATTCTGGAGGTTCCAAAGCGTCTCCTCATTGTTTTGAATTCTTCTTTCTTCATTCTGTTCTGGTTGATGTTTATTTATACTTCCTGGTCCAAATCGTTGATTTGAGTCCTGGTTTCCTTCCCTTCACTTTGGTTCCCTGTTATTTTCTTTTATTTTACTTCTCATAGCCTGTAATTTTTCCTCTATTTTGTGACCATACTCAACCACTTCTGTGAGCATCTTAATTACCAGTGTTTGAACTCTGCGTCTGATAGACTGGTTATCTGTTCATCATTTAGTTGCATTTTTTCTGGAGCTTTGATGTGTTCTTTCATTTGGGCCATATTTTTTGTTTGCTTGTTTCAGCATACCTATTATGTTATAAGGGGCAGAACCTTAGGTATTCACCAGAGCAGGGCAACCCATGTTGCTGGTTGTGGTGCTGTATGTGGGGGAGGGGTCTGAAAGAAAACAGTGTCCGTTGTTCAGGTCTCCACCAGCTTTCAGTCACTTCTGCCACTACCTATAAGAAAATCAGGCCCTTCTGGTAGTGATTCCAGGGTGAGTGGTTTTGTGTATGTTCTAGGACCCCGTGGGTCTCTCCAACAAACTCTCTTGTGAGGCTGGGGTTTCTCCTGTCTCCTCAAACCCCACAGATTTTTTCAGTCAGAAATTTTGAAGCTTTATTTCCCCACACTGGAGCCCTGGGTTGCATGGTCTGGTTTGCTCCCCAGTTGTTCCTCCTGGTTTATCTGCATGCAAGTGTGGGACTGCACACTCTGCCAGATGCTACTGCACCTACCCCAGTCCTCCAGCTGCAGCCTTGCTGTGAGTTCTCTCAGCCTTGCTGCCCATCTCCTCCCCTCCTACTGATCTGGATAGATGGTTGTCCTTTAACTCCTTGGTTGTAAGACTTCTATACAGTTTGATAATCTGGAAGTTCTAGTTGTTTTTGTTTTTACATTTGTTTTTGTCCTTCCCTTGGTTGTGCAAGGAGGCACAGTGTGTCTACCTATGTCTTCATCTTGGCCAGATGAAATAAAGACTTTCTCACACAAATAAATTCTGAAGGTATTTGTTGCAGTAGACCTTCCTTGCAAGATAAGTTAAAAGAGGTTCCCTAGAGACAAGGAAAATAATATTGTTCAGATACAGATCTACCTAAAGGAAGAGTTTTTAATAAGAAATAAATGAAGTTAAAATAATCCGTTTTATATTTTATATTGTCGGTTGATTTAACAGACAGTATTTCCAAAAAACTATCAACAATGTATTAAATTACATAAGTTTATGCATATATACTTATATAAAATGAAATTGACAGCAATGATATAAGGGGCATGAAGGGGAATTTAACTTATTTTGTTTTTGTAAGGTACTCACATTACCCATTAAGTGGTATATTGTTATTAAAAAGTGGAGTTATATTCACTGTAAATGTATATTTCTAATTCTAAAGAAGCCACTTGAAAACAAGGAGAGAATATGGTCTTAGATAAAATGCTTATTGAAAACCACAAAGTAAAAAACAAAGTAAAGGCAAAAATAAGAACAAAGAACCAGCAAAACAAATAAAAAAGAGTAACAGGGGACTTCCTATGCAAGATGGAGACATAGGTAAACATGGCTTGCCTCCTCACTCAACCACATCAAAATCACAAGTAAAATGTAAAACAACCAGTACTCAGAACCATCAGAAACTGAGTTGAATGGAAGTCTGATAACTATGGAATCAAAGAAACCACATCCATCCAGACTAGCAGGAGGGGCAGACATATAGAATGGGCTGCTCCCTTGCCCACATGTAATGGGTAAAAATTCTGGAGGACTATCTCAGAAGTGAGGAGTCCTAGCTCCACACCAGGCCCCCTAACCCAGGGCTCTAGTGCCAAGAAGACACATCCCATAATATCTGGCTACAAAACCCACTGGGTTTCACCCTGGTTGGTGAGCCCCACTGGGATCATCAGTTCAGTGGATTGAGTGCCCACCTGCGAACCAAAGGGTAGCAGATTCAACTCCCAGTCAGGGCACATGCCTGGGTTGCAGGCCAGGTCCTCAGTATGGGACATGTGAGAGGCAACCACACATTCATGTTTCTCTCCCTCTCTTTCTCCCTCTCTCTCTAAAAATAAATAAATAAAATCTTTAAAACAAACAAACAACAACAACAACAACAAAGTGGGGATTGAGTCAGTGGAAGAAACTTCTAGAATCCCAAGCAGTTCTCCTTAAAGAACCCACACACAGACTTACTCAGACTCACTCTCTCTGGGGTAGCAGCTTGAAAGGCCCCAGTGGTGAGCAGGGAGGAACTGAAGTATCTAGCATCAAGGCAGGACCTGGAGGACAGCTTTCTCCCAGAAAGAAAAGCAGGCAGAAGCCATTGCCCCTTCTCTGAGCCCTCCCACAACAGAGCAACAGAGCCAACAGTCTGGTGCCATATCTGAGATTCTATCACCCTGGCTAACACTGTTTGCCCCTCCTGGAGATACCATGAGACTCCATCCACCCCAACTTATGGGCCCACGCAAACTCTTAACTGTAAATTTTCCATAATAATGGCTAGTCTTGGCTCATGTTTCACTACTTTAAATACTATCAAATAAGATACAGCCAGCTTCAGTGAGCCCCCATCTCACATACCTCTTTCTAAGTGGCCCCAGACCTGGCACTAGCAGCATCTAGCCTAGATTCACAGCTTGGATTCACCTAGGTATCTCCAATCCCAGCACAAGTAGAAGCTATCTCGGGTTGCTTTATAGCTTAGGCAGGGAGTGACTGGGGAGAACAGAGGTGGGGGCTGACCGTGGCCTCCACCACCTGGGAAAACCCAGAGCCTGTGCACCAAGTGGATAGCTATAGACCACATCAGAGCAATACCACACTGCCTCTCCATAGCTGATCACCATAGAGTGTGGGGTTTGATGGTCAGTGGTCACAGTCAGTCCTTGAAGCTGACTGGCCTGGGTAAATACCTCCCAACGACCTGCCAATAGCAATCAAGGCTCAAATACAAGAGGCAGATGTAGTCAGCCCACATGAAGGTTACGTCTCCAGTGCCCACCTTGGATGATAGGGGAGGCTGTGCCACTGGACTCTACAAGACACCTACTATCTTAGGCCATTCTACCAAGACAGGGAGTCATAGTAGCTCAATCTGATACATAGAAACAAACACAGGGATGCTGACAAAATGAGGATACAAAAAAAAAAAATATTGCCCAATGAAAGCACTGATCAAAACTTTATAAAAAGACCTAAACAAAATGGAAATAAGCAATCTATCAGATGCAGAGCTCAAAACTTTGTTTATAAGGATGCTCAAGGAACTTACTGAGGACCTCAACAACATAAAAAAGATCCACACAGAAATGAAGGATACACTGATTGAAATAAAGAACAATTTACAGAAAACAACAGTAGAGTGGATGAAGCCAAGAATTGAATCAATGATTTGCAACATAAAAAAGCAAAAAACAACCAATCAGAACAAGAAGAAGAAGAAACAGTCCAAAAAAATGAGGACAATGTAAGCAGCCTCTTGGACAACTTCAAGCACTCCAACCATCACATCATAGGGGTGCCAAAAGGAAAAGAGAAAGAGCATAAATTGGATAATATATTTGAAAAAATTATGAGAAAATTTCTGCAATTTGGTGAAGAAAATAGACATATAAGTCCAGGAAGGACAGAGAGTCCCAAACAAGATGGATGCAAAGAGTTCTACTCCAAGACACATCATAATTAAAATACCAAAGCTTAAAGATAAAGAAAATATCCCAAAAGCAGCAAGAGAAAAGCAGTTAATTACCTATAGGGGAGTTCCCCATAAGACTGTCAGCTGATTTATCAAAAGAAACTTTGCAGGCTAGAAAAGATTGGCAAGAAATATTCAAAGTCATGAAAAGCAGGTAACTAAAGCCATGATTGCTCTACCCAGCAAAGATATCATTTAAACTCAAAGAGCAGATAAAGAACTTCCCAGACAAGAAAAAACAATATTTTCACTGATATGTCCCCCAGAGCAAGGGACATAAAGGAAAGAATAAACAAATGGAATCTCATCAAAATAAAAACTTCTGCAAGGCTAAAGAAAATAGCATTAAAATGAATAGAGGACCAACTATATGGAAAAATATATTTGCCAATGGTACCTTGGACAAGAGTTTGATCTCCAGAATATATAAAGAACTCACACAACTCCACTCTAAGAAGAGAAGCAACCCAATTAAAAAATGGGCAAAGGACTTGAACAGACACTTCTCCAAGGAGGACATACAGAGGGCCCAGAGGTATACGTGAAAAGATACTCAGTATCTCTAGCCATCAGAGAGATGCAAATTAAAACCACAATGAGATACCACTTCCCACCAGTCAGAATGGCCATCATAAATAAATCAACAAACAAATGTTGGAGAGGATGCGGAGAAAAGGGAACCCTAGTGCACTATTGGTGGGATTGTAGACTGGTGCAGCCAGTATGGAAAACAGTAGGGAATTTCCTCAGGAAACTAAAAATGGAACTGTCTTTTGACCCGGCATTTCTGCTGCTAGGATTATATCCTAAAAACCCTGAAACACCAATCGAAAAGAACCTATGCAACCCAATGTTCATAGCAGCACAATTTGCAATAGTCAAGTGCTGGAAGCAACCTAAGTAACAATCAGTAAGTGAATGGATCATAAAACCATGGTACATTTACACAATGGAATTCTATGCAGCAGAAAGAAAGAAGGAGCTCCTACCCTTTGCAACAGCGTGGATGGAACTGAAGAACATTATGCTGAGTGAAATAAGACAAGTGGTGAAAGACAAATACCATATGATCTCACTTTTAAAAGGAACCTAATCAACAAAACAAACAAGCAATCAAAATATAACCAAAGACACTGAAATTGAGAACATGTTGATAGTGACCAGAGGGAAGAGGGGAAGGGATTATAGCGGAAAAGGGTGAAAGGTTTGCAGGAACAATTATAAAGGACACATGGACAATAACAAGGGGGTGAGGTGGAAACAGGGGAGGGGGGTGGGGAGGACTGGGGTGGTGGAAAAAGCAGAAAATGGTATTTGAACAATAAAAATGTTTAAAAAATAAATAAATAAAATAAAGAATATACTTACATAAAAAAAAAAAAAGAATAGTATAGGAAATGTAGAAGCCAAAGAATTTATGCATACAACCCATGGACATGAACTAAGGGGAGATCAACTAGAAGGAGAGGCATGAAGGAAGAGGGGGATAAAAGGGAGAAAAAAATGAGACAACTGTAATAGCATAATCAATAAAATATACTTACAAAATAAAAAGAAAAGGCATTGAATTAATAGTCTAAATTTCAACTTGTGGAAACTAAAAAGATAAGAAATTAATCTTGGGTAAACCAAAGAAATGAAATAATAAATATTATAGAAGATATCATGAAATTAAAAAAAGGAACTGAAGAAAATCAACAAATTCCAGAGCTGATTCTTTACAAAGCAGAAAGAGGACACATTGTCAATGTTGGAAATTTTTTAAAGAGGCAAATTCTTATAAACATTATGAGGATAAAAATAAATATTATGAACAACTTTATGATGACAAATTTGAGAACCCATTTGAAATGGACAAATTCCCTGGACACAATCTGCCAGAACTCACACAAGGGGAAATAGACAATCTAAATAGACCTAAATCTATTAAAGAAGTAAAATCCATAATTAATAACCTTCCAAAAGTGAAAGCTTCAAATGGATGGATTTGAAACATTTAAGAAAGAGATCGTATCTATTCTGTACAATCTCTTTAAGAGGATAGAAGCAGAAGGAATGCATCCTAACTCATTCTCTGTGGCCAGTGATACAAAAAATAAACACATTACAAAAAAGGGAAGACACAGCAAAATCTCTCAGCAACATAGATGTAAAATCCTCAATATAGTATTAGCAAATTGGATCCACCAATGTAAAAAAATAATTATATACCATAATCAAGTGGGATTTTTCCCAGGCATGTAAGGCTGGTTCAACATTTGAAAATAAAGTAATGTAATCCATTACCTTAATAGAATAAATAAGAAAAATTGTATGTCTAAAATAAAAAAAATTGCTCTCCTCCATTATCTTTAAACTTACCATTTCACTCTTATAAATATACCCAAGAGAAATAAAACTTATTTCCACACACAGACTTGTGTGTGAATGTGTATAGTAGCATTATTCATAATAGCCAAAATCCAAAAACAATCCAAACACTCAACAACTGGTGAATGAATAAGCAAAATGTGGTATATTCATATAATGGAATACATTATGCTAAATGAAAGAAACCAGATACAAACACTAAAATTGTGTGACCCATTTATGAAATTCCCAGTGGAAAAAAAGAGGAAAGTTTTGAAAAATTAAAAGAAATCAGAGTAGTGGCTGCCTGTGGCTGGAGAATAAGAAGTGATTTTCTGGAGACTGACTGCAAATAGGTAGGAGGAAAATTTTGGGGGAGATGAAAAAGTTCTAAAAGTAGATTATGGTAATGATTGTACAACTCTATGATAAAAAAAAAATGAATCCAAAAGAAAAAAGAAAAATCACATGTTAACATCAACAGATGCAGAAAAAGTGTTTGAATAAAATTCAAAACACTTTCATGATTTAAATATAAAATCTTAAACTATAAATAGAAGGAACTTCCTCAATTTCGTAAGGGAATCTACCAAAAAACCCTACAGGTAACATTATACTTAATGGTGAGAAATTAAAAACTTTTCCACTAAGATCAGCTACAAGGCAAGAATGTCCCCTCTCATCACTCCTTTTCAACATTGTAGTAGATGTTGTAGCTAATGAAATAAGTCAAGAAAAAAATAAAGGTATACACATTTACAAGGAAAAATAAAATTGTCTTTGTTCACAAATGACATGATTGTCTACATAGAAAACTCTTAAAGAATAACTTTTAAGCTTCCTAAAACTAATAGTTTCTTATATAACAGCTTCAGGTACAAGGTTAATATGCAAGCAATCGACAAGTTGAATTTGAAGTTAAAAACACAACACCATTTATATTAGTTTCCCCCTCATAATGAAATACTTAACTGTACATTTAACAAAATATGTATAAAGTATATCTGAGAAAAATTCCAAAACATTGATGAACAAAATCAAAAAGGTACATGCTCATGGATAGAAAGACTCATTTTTGTCAAGATATCAATTCTTCCCCTTTATCTATAAATTAAAACAACCCAATCTAAATCCCAGGAAGTCATTTGTGATTATCAACAAAGTGATTCTATAATTTATATGAAGAAGCAAAAGACTCATAACAGCCAACACAATATTGAAGAAGCGGGACGATATTGAAGGACTAATACTCTCTGATTTCAGGTTTATCATAAAGCTACAGTGTTGTATTGACAAAAAATTATACAAACAGATCAATGAAACAAAATAGAGAGGATAGAAATAGACCCTCATAAACAGAGTCAACTACTTTGACAAAGGAACAAAGCCAATGCAGTGGAAGACACAGTCATTTCAAGAAACGGTGCTGGAACAACTGAAAATCCATATACAGAAATAATAATAATGTGACATAGACCTTACATCTTTCCCACAAATTAACTCAAAATGCATCAAAAATCTAAAGGTAAAATATAAAACTATATGACTCCTAGACAATAACAGAGAAGAAAACTTAGATGATCTTGGGAATTGTGATGACTTTTTAGCTATAACACCAAAGTCACAGTCAATGAAAAAATAGTTGATACACTGGATTTCATTAAAATTAAAACTTTGGGATCTGTGAATGACAATATCAAGATAATGAGAAAACAAACTGCAGAGTGGAGGAAAATACTTGCTAAAAACATACCTGATTGTGGACTGTTATCCAAACTATACAAAAAATACTTAAATCTCAACCATAAGAAAATAAACAATCTGCCCTGGCTGGTGTGGCTCAGTGGACTGAGTGCTGGCCTGCAAACCAAAAGGTTGCTGGTTGGATTCCCAGTCAGGCACATGCCTGGGTTGCAGCCCAGATCTGCAGTAGGGGATGTGCGAGAGGCAACCACATATTTATGTTTCTCTTCCTCTCTTTCTCCTTCTCTTCCCCTCTATCTAAACATAAATAAATAACTAATTTAAAAAAAAGAAAAGAAACAATCTGATTCTAAAATGTGCCACTGTAGAAAGCAATATGGAATTACCTCAAAGAATTAAAAATGGAACTGCCTGATGACCCAGCAATTCCACTTCTGGGAATATATCTGAAGAAACCTAAAACACTAATTCAGAAGAATATATGCACCACTGTGTTCATTGCAGCATTATATACAATAGCTAAGATTTGGAATCAGCCTAAGTGCCCATCAGTAGGTGAGCGGATAAAAAAGCTGTGGTACATTTACACTATTCAGCTGTAAAAAAGATATCTCACCTTTTGCAACAGTATGGATAGAACTGAAGATTATTATGCTAAGTGAAATAAGCAAGGGAAAGACAAATACCATATGATTTCATTTACAGGTAGAATTTAAGGAACAAGGTAAACTAATAAAAAAAGAATTGAAACAGACTCATAGCGACAGAGAAAGTACTGACAGCTATCAGACGGGAGAGGGGTGGGGAGCCTGGTTGGAGAAGGTGAAAGGACTAAGGAAAAAAACCCTCATTGACAGACAACAGTATGGTGGTAACCAGACAGGAAGGAGGGTAAGGGTAGATAGAAGAGGGTAAAGGGGGATAAGTGGTGATGAAAGACGACTTGACTTAGGGTGATGAACACCAATACAATACACAGATAATGTGTTATAGAATTGCACATGTGAAGCCTATGTAATTTTATTAACCAATGTCACCCCAATAAAAAGAAAATAAATAAATAAAGTGTCAAAGTTTTTAATAATATCTCATCAAAGAAAGTAAACAGATGGTAAGTAATCATAAGACTAGAAGGTCAACATCACATGTGCTCAGGGAAGTGCAATTTAAAACAGCAATGAGTGTCCATCAGTAAATGAGTGGATCCAAAACTGTGCTATATTTATGCAATAGAATACTACACAGCAGAAAGAACGAACTGCCTTTTGCAACAGCATGGATGGAATTAGAGAATATTATGCTAAGTTAAATAAGCCAGTTGGTGAAAGACAATTAACCATATGATCTCACCTATAAGAGGAATTTAATGAACAAAATAAATTAATGAACTAAGTTGAGCCACGGACATGGAACCATGGAACAGAATGAAAATGAGCAGAGGGGAAAGGGGAGGGGGAGAGTGGTGGAAAGAATGGAAAGGGACTAGACAAAGAACATATATGAATAACCTACAGACATGGACAACAATATGAGAATTGACTGTGGGAGTGGGAGGCAGGGTGTGGAATGGGCAGAGGAAGGCAAAGGGGGAAAAATTGGGACAACTATAATATAATAACAATAAAAAGATTTTAAAAAAGCAATGAGACACCCTTAAGATAATGAGCTATCCTCACTGGACTTACTAAAATGCTCAAAATCCAAAACATGAAAACACCAAATACTGATGAGAATGTAGGATAACAGAAACTCTCATTCATTATGGATGGGAATGCAAGGTGGTGCAGCCACGTTGGAAGATAGTCTGGCTTATTTTCACACAACCCAGCAATCATGCTTCTGGATATGTACTCAAAAGAACTGAAAGCTTATGTCCACACAAAAACTTGCACATAGATGTTTATAGCAGCTTTATTCATATTTGTTACAAACTTGGAAGAAACCAAGATGTCCTTTTGTAGGTAAATGAATGAAATGTAGTAAATCCAGACAACAGGATATTGTTTGGTGCTAAAATTAAATAAGTTATCAATATATGGAGGGACTTTGCCCTGCCTGGTGTAGTCAGTGGGTTGAGTGCGGTCTCCAAACCAAAGGGTCGCTGGTTTGATTCCCAGTCAGGGCACATGCCTGGGTTGCAGGCCAGGTCCCCATTGGGGGCCACGTGAGAGGCAACCACATATCGACGTTTCTCTCCCTCTCTTTCTCCCTTCCTTCCCCTTTCTCTAAAAATAAATAAATAAAATCTTAAAAAATAAATTATTTTTAAAAGGACACAGAGGGACTTTAAATGCATATTACTAAGTGAAAGAAGACAATCTGAAAAATTACACTGTATCATTTTAATTGTAGGCCATCCTGGAAAAGATGAAAATATAGAGACAGTAAAAAGATAAGTGGTTGAGGTAAGAAGGGAGGTATGGCTAGGTGGAGCACAGAGAATTTTTAGAGCAGTGAAAAATATGCTGTTTGATACCATAATGATGGATACATGGCATTATATATTTATTTAACCCCATAGAATGTACAACAATATGAGTTAGTCATAATGCAAACTATGGTTTTGGGTGATTATACAGTGTCAATATAGGTTCATCAGTTTTAACAAATATATCACTCTGGTTGGGGGTGTTGTTAATGGAAAAGGTATGCATGTGCTAGGGCAAGTGGTATATGAGAATTCTGTACCTTCCTTTGAATTTTGTTATAAACCTCAAACTGTTCTTAAAACCTTTAAAACCTATAAACATAATACATATGATAGCTATTTTAAGTTCACCTTTTAATTCCATCACCTCTATCATTTATGGGTCTATTTCTAATGACTGAATATTACCTAGTTATATCACAATTTCCTGCATCTTTATATGTCTAATAATTTTAAATGGGTGTTAGATATCATGTTATTATATGACTTTAAAGAGTGTTGAAGTGTGTTTAATGAGGAGATTAAGTTAATTTGGATTAGGTTGATTCATTTGAGATCTGTTTTAACCTTTGTTAAGGTGGGTCTAGTGTAGCCTTTACTCTAGTACTATTTTAGCCATACTACTTAGACATACTACAAGTAAGTGACATTTTGGATTTCTATTGATTATCCAGTGTCTTTAGTGTGGTTTATCTTTTCTAGCCAGACAGAATTCAAACATCTCCCAATCCCATGTGAACTCTGGTAATGATTTACTTTGAAATTCCTCAGAAGCTTTTCTTTTCCAGCCTCACAGAATTTCGACCTATGTATGTGCAGATTAAGACCCAGCTAGATATTAAAGAACACTTATGAAAATTTTTGAAGTTTTTTCCAAGTATATCTCTCTTGGTTGGCACTCTGCACCCCCAATGCATTCCACCTAAGCTGTCCTGGACTTTATTCTCTGTGCATTCAACTCAACAAGATTCTTCTACTCTGTATATCTTTGTCCTCTGTCCACTCAACTCAACAAGATTCTTCACCTCCCTGGGTGATGGCCCCTAAAAACACCTTCATTATAAATCTGGGCATTCTGAGGGATTACCCCTTTGATTTTTCATCTCTCTGGGGTCACAGCCATATACCACTTGATAGTTTTCTGGGTTTTCTTTT
>PVJI01032480.1:0-12165 GCA_004026765.1 Micronycteris hirsuta
GCATAATTGTAAACTTGTGATTTCCCTAGGGGATGGCATTCCTACAGTGTTTGTGGCAGTGGCAGGCAGAAGCAATGGTTTGGGACCAGTGATGTCTGGTAACACTGCATATCCAGTTATCAGCTGTCCTCCCCTCACTCCGGACTGGGGAGCTCAGGATGTGTGGTCTTCTCTTCGACTACCCAGTGGTGAGATACACCGAATTTTTTTTTTTAAGGTTTTTATTTATTTTTAGAGAGGGGGAGGGAGGGAAAAAGAGAGGGGAGAGGAACATCAATGTGTGGTTGCCTCTCTCACACCCCCACTGGGAACCTGGCCCACAACCCACGCATGTACCCTGACGGGGAGTTGAACTGGTGACCCTTTGGTTCTCAGGCTGGCACTCAATCCACTGAGCCACACCAGCCAGGGCAGATACACTGAATTTTTTTTTTTTTAATCTTTTATTAAAAAGTTTTAAGCATGCACAATAGTAGAATAATAAAATCTCATGTACCTGTTACCCAGCTTCAGCAATTAACATCTTGTTGCATCAGTAGCCCTCTTCTGGATTATTTTAAAGCAGATCTTAGATATTTCATACTTACATATTTAAATATGCCTCTGAGTGGTAAGGACTATAGTTTTTAAATCATAATTAAGACACCTAGGAAGAATTAATGGTAATTTCTTAAAATTATCTAATTTCCAGTTAGTGTTCAAGTTTTTCCAGTCTTCTCATTTGTTTATGAATTTTCTCTTGGGACACTTGTAGGATATTTTGTCTATCTATCCTTAAATTTCACAAAGGTGCATCTTGGTGAGTTTTCATTCTGGGCTTTTAGTGAGAGCTTTTAATGTAGAACTCTACATTCTGATGTAGAGAACTCTGATTCTTTAGTGCTGGGAAGACTTCTTTTTCTTCTTTTAAATTGGATGCATGTTCTTATTTGCTACTCTTAGAAAATCTCTTTTCTGACTGGACTCAGACTCAGACCCAGAGATAGAAGCTCTCAGAGAGGCCAGCCTACATCTCTTGGGAATGTGTTTCTGGCATTTTTCTTTGGTCTCCTTTATTCTCTTAGCCTAAAGGTTAGCACATTCTGTGGCCTCTTCCTTACTTTTCTCAGTATGTTATTTCTTCAGAGCAGTGCGCCGATGCTTGTGTTGCAGGACACATGGAGTAACAAGATGCTAAAATCTGGGCTTTGGTCCTACGTGGCTTCCCTCCTTTGTTCAGGGGCCTTTTCACAGCACATTGGTGGACATCATGATCTTTAGAGAGCTTGAAAAGTTTGCGGATTCTGCTGGCTCTTTTGGGCCCCAGGCAACAAAGCACAGTGGTATCAGTGAGACCAGGAATGTCTTTCTCCCTTTTTTTACAATGACCAAGTTGAGAACACTGAGATTGGCATCCACTCTGCAACCCCGAACAGATTCTCTCTTTCCTTCTCCAGCCTTCCTTGGTCCATAACAGGAATGCCCCTTACTCGGTAGCAGGCGGACACAACCATGGGTCACGATACCCTGCTGTCTGGGAAAACCTTGTTTGTCATTCCCACCACTGATTCGAAACACATAACCTTCCATTCTTCACCCAGAACTTCAGCGGCAACTTCTGTGGCCGTATGCTTCTCATAAAAGGTAAAATGCTTGTGTTTATCATTTACTCCAGTGAATTTCTGGCAGCCAGTGGCTGGGAAAGAGATGTTCAGCTTCATCCCAAAGCAGCCGACTGCCTCCAGGGCACCACAAGAAAGCCTGGGAAGGTTTTCTTGAATTACTTAATTTCCTTCCCCTTCCATTTTCTCTGTCGTTTTAGATTTATGATTCAAATTTAGACCTCCATGATAGCTATTCTGTTTTCTTTCTGTTGTTGCTATACTTTCTGGAATATTTTCTCAACTTTACATTCCAACCTTTCTGTTGAGTTTTCCATTTT
This sequence comes from Micronycteris hirsuta, assembly GCA_004026765.1. Lineage (NCBI taxonomy): Eukaryota > Metazoa > Chordata > Mammalia > Chiroptera > Phyllostomidae > Micronycteris > Micronycteris hirsuta. Next base: position 1,922 of record PVJI01032480.1, read on the forward strand.
GGATATCGTATTTTTAACTTCCAGGAGCTCTTTTTTGTTCTGTGGTCTTCTTCCATCCCCCAGGCATCCTCTTATTGAATCTTGGCGATGACATCTTTCATCTCCCTGAGATTATTATTGTGTCTTTCACATTGGTTCCTTGCCTTGGCTTTGTTTTAGAGTTGAGCACTGTAACAGGCCAGTCAGAAGCTCTGTACAAGTGGGTGAGGCTTGTCAAAAGTGGGCTCCATTGTGGGGTGATCTGATAGGGTTGTTCTTTGAATAGCCCCTCCCATCCGTGTCTTTCAGTCGGTTCTGGTGCACTGACCAGAACGACTCAGTGCCTTTCTAGTCTCAGTCTCCTACCTGCAGGCCTAAACCTGCTGCCGGCATTCGGGGAGCTGAGGATCTCAACATCTGTCTGTAAACTTAATCCCTTCATTTCACTATGGCATTCCTTGCCTCCTCTGTCCCTGGTGTTCTCCAGTCCACGGAAGTCTGGACAAGTCTGTTTTGCCTTCAGAAAAATTTAAAACTGTTGTGACCCAAAAGGGGCAGTTGCTTAGGTGCCTAGACTGGGGAAGGGGACCAGAGGGCCAAACTACTTGACTTTCCGTTTTCACTCCCACTCCGCCCTTCAAATGTGTCTGGTGCCACTGATTCCTCGACCTTTGAGTTGGTTCTCTCCTGTCAGTCAGACTGCTTCTCATCTTTCCCTGCTCCAGTTCAGGGTTAAGTTTTCTTTTTTGCCAAGTAGGGACTACTACTTTGCCTTTCAGCTGTGTTTATGTTTATTTTCTTTATTCCCTTTACTGCTTTTTAAACAATTTCAGAGAGACATCTTGTTATATTAACTTTTCAAGTTAAAAATCTATAGCTATAAACAAAGTTTATATTCCTCTAGTATAGCAAATCTGTACTAGAGAAATAGTATAGGTGGCGCATGGAGCTTAGAAAAAGCTATCCATAGGAATGTGGTAAGGAAAAATTAGGCAGTTTTTATCTAGTACTGTCTAGGGAGAAATAGGGGTTCAAAGGTTTGTACTTTATGATCACTAGAATTTGGGATTTTTTTTTTTAAGATTTGTTTTTTTTGGTTTTTTTTAGATTTTATTTTATTTATTTTCAGAGAGAGGAGAAGGGAGGGAGAAAGAGCAATGTATGGTTGCCTCTCACATTGCCCTCATTGGGGACCTGGCCCGCAACCCAGGCATGTGCCCCGACTGGGAATCGAACTGGGACCCTCTGGTTCCCAGCCCGTGCTCAGTCCACTGAGCTACACCAGCTGGGCAAGATTTTGTTTATTTATTTTTAGAGAGAGGAGAAGGGAGGGCGAAAGAAAGGGAGAAATGGCAATGTATGGTTGCCTCTCACTGGGGACCTGGCCTGCAACCCAGGCTTGTGCCCTGACTGGGAATCGAACCGGGACCTTTTGGTTCCCAGCCTGCGCTCAATCCACTGAGTTACACCAGCCAGGCTAGAATTGGGGATTTTTGAGGCGCAGTATTGCAGTGGCCTGAGTAAAATCCCAGAAACTCCATTTCTCTTTCTCTTATGGCATGCTCTTTAGATATTCTAATATTTTGCTAATCAAGATTTTCTAGTATCAGAAAGGGAGTCGGTCCTGTGTGGTAGGCACAGGTATTTCAGTTACTAGAGTGGAACACTCAGTATACTCCTAATGAGGGCTGACATTCACTGAATACTTACTATGTGCCAGCATTGCTCCAAGCACTTTATCTGGGTTAACTCATTGAATCCTCACGTAAGACAGCTACTAGTTATTGTCACCGAAGAAGGGGCCACGCACTAAATCTGACAAGCTCAGAGGAGGCCTGCATGGGGGCCTTACAGACTCAGAGAACTAAAGTAACCCCATAGGATGGTCTAAAATTAAAACTTTCTAACTAAAAGCGAGTCATGGTGAGTAGTCATGTCCTAGGCTGGTATCTTTCTTGATAAAGGTCAGTCTTTATCTTAACTGAGCCTGCCTATTGTCTTTTTGCACCTATGATAACATACCTTTGGAATGTCAGAGTAATCTCCTTTGTCCAGACCCTTCAGGGCACAATCTCCCACCAGAACCTGAGACCACCGAAACCCTCTTTATCTTGTTCTGCCATCTCTATGTGCTGTAAATATTAATTGGTAACTATCCTATACCTACCAATGTAAAAGAAGCGTGTATCTATTCATTTTACTTTTTATTCAGTCTCAGAGATTTCCCCTTCTTTGCTTTCTCCCACCTCCCTAATCTATCACCAGTGGATTTTGTGGAACTCCCTTACATCTTCCCCTTTGATTCTGATGTGCAGTATATAAAGTAAAAGGTAAAACTGCCGTTTTCTGGACCATTTTCTCCATCCATTGAGATTTTGCTTCCTGACAATTGTCAATTTGACTGAAATAAACTCAAAATTCTCTGTAGGTTTGGATGTTTCTTATGTCAACATTATCATTCCCACCTTTAGTGTCATTATCTTTGGGATAATGGCATTAAAATTACATTAAGTAAAGTGACTGATGTGACATCTAAGTGGTAGGGCTACAAAAATTGGTGTATTCATACAAATTAATAAATTAATTTTGTGATTTGTACTTTAATCTGTTCTTATTGGGGATAGTATATTGAGACTCAAAGAGCCTGATGAATTCCAAGAATATTACAAAAGTGGAGCTTTTGGATCTATAAACTAAAACTATAGTCCTTGACTTGAGTGACAGACCACCTAATGAAACTACCTGGGAAATTACGTGGCCTTTAAGGAAGTTACTTTTTTATTCTATGGTCTTTTAGATCTTACTACTGTTGAATTTATTTCTAACCTGATATTTATTAAGATTATTCTTCGGATTTAACTTTTTTACCACTTAAAAATGTTAGAATAGTTTGAGTGTAAAGATAAAATTAGTAGCGAGGATATTATCAAAACAATTAGCATACTTCAAGTTTGTCTAAAAACAGGTGCTTCTACCCACTTAACCTTATCCTTTGTTTTATTTTTCTTATCCTTCACCAGGGGTTTAAAGGGATTGTGTAAATACAAATAACTTTGAAAAAGGTGATTTTCTTTGCCAGGGGGTTCAGAAAGCAGAGTGATAGGTGATGTGTAGAAATACCTGCTCCTGGCAGTAGCCTCTTACAGTCGCCTCACCACTCCAACAGCTAGGGTAGTGACTCCTTCTGTAGGTAACTACTTGAGATAAGACTAGTACAGTAGCTTTTTATTATCTGGCTAATAGGACTTCTCTGAGTATAAAATAGTTTGCTTAAGCCCTGGTTGGTGTGGCTCAGTGGATTGAATGCTGGTCTGTGGACCAAAGGGTCACTGGTTCCATTCCCAGTCAGGGCACATGCCTGAGTTTCAGGCCAGGTCTTCAGTTGGGGGCGTGCAAGAGGCAACCACACATCGATGTTTCCCTCTCTCTCCTTCCTTTCCCCTCTCTCTAAAAATAAATTAATAAAAAAAATTTTTTAAAATAGTTTGCTTAAGTAGTATTTTCAGTATTAATTGATAGCTCAATTTTTTCTCTTTTCCTTTCTGAACCAATAGGTCTTGGCTGTTCAACCATACTTTCTCCAGAAGGATCAGCTCAGTTTGCAGCTCAGATATTTGGATTAAACAACCATTTGGTATGGGCCAAACTTCGAGCAAGTGTATTGAACACATGGATTTCCCTGAAGCAGGCTGACAAGAAAATCCGAGAGGGCAATATTTAAGAAAGAACGTCACTGCATTTTTCTAGGAAAAAAATTACAACTTTTTAGTTTAACTGTAGAAAAAATAAGATGAAAAGATTTTAAATCAATCAGGAAATAAAATCCCATTAGTGAATAAATGCTTCTCTAGATTCATGGATTAGTAGAATATATGTACATACTCAAGGACATTTTAAAATTAACCTCTTAGCTACTATATGGTCATTGTTAGGTAGGTAACATAAATATATTTCTTATGCTATAATGTCCTACTATAGAGCTCTGAAGTTACTACTTGAACTATATCTCAACCCATAAGGTCTAGAAAGTTAAAAGCATTTTATCTTAGGGTGATAGAGCCATATAGTTCTTAATATGATCTTTACAAAATTCTAAGGACATGGTTTTGTTATTTGCAGTCAGTATTTCAGAAAGTGGTGTGTATCTCTAACTATTGATAGAAATATTTTGTTTTGATTTTAATTTTTTTACAGAAAAGTTAAGATTGATGGTAAGGGTAGGGAAAAGACAACATAAGATGAAAGCATTGTGGAAGCCTTGGAGGGGTGACTTTCCCAAGAACTTCTGATGGCCTGAGAGCAATTTGCAGTGGGGAAAAGGAGAGCCACCTCTGGCTTCCAAATAAAAGAGTCAGTGAATCTTACTTGTCTATGGTGTGTGTCTCTGTGGATCTTAAAATTCTTTTAAATCTGATAATACATTGGCCATACAATCCCAGTGTACCATCATTTTCAAAAATTGGAATCTGCCAGGTGATAACCATTATTAGTTTCTTTCTTACAATAGTTAAGATTCCTTTCTAAAGGAGTTGTTACTGAGAGGTATTGTAGTTCATCATCAACCTATAAACCCCTATAGATTGGAAATCACTGATTATATTTTGCAGCCCTGGGGATTTTATAGATCACTAAACTTTCATCCAAGTGTCCATGAAACCCCTTAAACTTTATGCATATGCTTTTATGAAAAGAGGGCAATTTATTTTTTAAAACAAGTTAACAATCTGTACTACAAATAAAATCTTGGCAAGACCCTTGCCAATGGCCTACACTGTTTGCCCTTTTTCACGTCTAATGCTAACAAGCTGGCATTTATCATCACTACTTTCAGCTGATCCCTGGTGGAAGGGTGCTGGACCCTACCACTCCTTTTTGGGGCTAGACACCAAGATATTCCAACCGTTTTTGATTATTTCTCTTGTATTTCTCTTTCCCCTTAAATATTGATGTTTTCTGCTATTGAGTCTCTCCATTATTTACAAATAATGGTTGGATCATCTTAACTCCTTCAGCTAAAATTAGCATTACTGACTCCCAGCTATGTCTGTACAGTTGTATTTTTAACTGTCCATTTGTCTCTGAATGCTCCAAACTTAATTCATCTCCCACCAATACTGTAACTGGCTGCATTCACTGTTCCAAATCAAAAACTTGATTTCATCCTCAATGTTTTTCTCGACCTTTCACATCTAACTCATTGTAAAGTCTTGTATTTACCCTGTCTACCAAGCCTGTACAAAAGCCTCAAGTAGAGGTCAAAGTGTACATTGTTAGCCTGATGTAGGTCTTCATTCTCAACCTAACCTTTTTGAAGTTGATTGTCCAAGGACTTAAAACATAAACTCTTAAAATCTTTTTTGCAACATTGATTCCTTTGAAAATGTGAGTGCTATTTCCCCTCTCTAGAAGAGCGTACCCTGAGAAGTCACCAACAGATCCCTTTGGTTCTTGGGTTCCCTTGAAGCCTGTCCATGGTCTGTAAGTCAAGAATTGCTGATGTAAGCCATCAAGGGAATTTGCTTTCCTTGTGATTTTTGGACTATTCTTTGTACCTTTAGTTCTTAGAATGTCCTTATTTCTGCATTAAAATCTATTTATAGTTACTAGAGATACATTTTCACGGTCTCCAGAAAACATTCCCTAGTGACCTATGGCTACAATGGCTACAAGTACAGTAGTTCTTTCTGAGAGAAGATAATTTTAAACTTTATTTCCCTCAGACTGCCGTATGATCTGCTATGCTATGCCTAACTGTCTGAGATGGGGAAATTATAGAAATCATATACTCTAATTTCCTATGTTCCCCAGAACAATTAAAAACATCTGGGTTTAACATCTTTAAACTTTGGCATCATGGTCTCAGTAGTCATGGTTGCTATTTCAGCTCTTCTATCCCTATCTAGCAAAAACTGCACCTGTTTCTGTGCAGTAGATGAAAAAATTCATTGATTTAGACGATTGGTTTTCAAACTTTTTCAGCTTATGGCACACGCAGACTAATTACTAAAATTCTGCAGCAGATCAAACTTTTTTTTGCTGATCTGACAAAAAAAAGTAGGTATAATTTTGATTCGTTCACACCAGAGGGCTAGTGTGTTGGCTGTTGTCGTTTTTTTATTTGACAATCTAAGGGAATGGTCAGTGACTCAGACTTACAAGTCAGGCATTGCATGTTTTAAAAGTTCTTGTGTGCCCTTGCCGGTATGGTTCAGTTGGTTGGAGCATTGTCCCATAACCAAAAGGTTGTGGGTTCTATCCCTGGTCTAGGCCACATACAGGATGCAACCAATCAATGTTTTCCTCCTTTCCTCTCTTTCTAAAAAACAATGAAGAAAGTGTCCTCGGGTGAGAATTAAACAAAAACCTTGTGGCACAATGTGGAATATCACTGATAGAGACTGGTGGATAGGACTCGCCATCATCCACTGTCATTTCTCTGTTTCTTAGTAGAGGACATACATCCTCAGTAGTTCATCAGTGCTAGAGTAAATACTTTTTTGAAAGTATTTTAACTTGTAAACCAATAACTCACCCAAACCTAACTGGTTTGCCATCTTTGGGTGTTCATACTTTTTATGGACTTAAAGCTAAACGAGAAAAAAGGAAGTACGCCCAATACTATAGAACCTAAAACTTTGTGTCATAAAGCCATGCATAGGATTGCTGTTGCTTTATTGCCTTCTTAGATTTAAACATTGCAGCCAAATAAAAGACACAGATAAGCTCTGTATGAAGCTTTATTCATCCGTTTGTGAAATACATATCTTGCCTGATTTTATTATAGGCCCTAGGAATGCAGCACTGAACAGAGACAAGGCCCCCGACCTCCCAAAAGTTACATTATGCCAGAGATAACAAATTGTAAAAGATAAATTGGATAGAATCCTGGAAGTGTAAGTGCATATGAAGAATAACCAAGGTGAGAGGATAATGATGGGTATGTGCTGAAGTCCAGCTTGTGCAAATTCTCAAGGGGATCGGTCTGAAGGAATGAACAGCAGAGGCGCAATGAGTGGAGTTCAGTTTATTGAAAATGAGCGACCAGCTTTTTTGCTAGTCCCTTGGCCTCCAATTCAAACTGACTCCCTGAACAAAGGAACTATCTCTATTTTAAAGACAAGGCTTTTTTTTTTTACAACAGTAATGATAAAAAGCAGACACACATCTTATACAATTAGTAAAGGACAGCTGCAAGTTACAAATCACCAAGAAATAACATGTGGAGCAATTAAAAAGACTAAAAATTCTACTCATGTTAAACAAATGGATATGCTGACAAGGAATTATCAAACAGCTAGAAATAATATCAGTACTAACTATTTTAAGCACTAATAATTGGTTAGACATATATATATATGTATTTTCTTAGGTCCTAGATAACTCTAAATTAGTAATTAGAAATATATGTAGAGGTAAGTCTTTGTGCTTAAGAAGTTTGAAAGAGAGATGTCATCTAATTCAAGGTACTTCTAACCCAATTAGCTGTTCTTTGAAGCATAAACATTTGCCAGTGTCCTTGGAATCCTAAGCAATAGATGGTCTTTATCTACAAACTTTCTGAGGTATAAATCCTAACTAACGATTATGGCTATTCGCTAAACTTCCTAGCTTTTAAAATCTTTTCCTATATCTCTGGTCTAAAGAAGAACAATAAAGTGCTGAATTTCAGGGAGAATGGTTTAAAGTATTTTTAGTAATGACTTCTCCCAGGCCTTCTCATCAATTAACAGACTGCTTTGCTTTCAGCATCGAGGTGGCTTGGCTTGCTAAATGGCTAGCTGCTCCTTTGATGTGTGGGGATGGCCAGGATGATTCAGCTTCCAACATTTTACAAGCCATTAGAATTGTTCTAACTGTCAGGAATGCTAAAGCAAGCCGGCCCAGAGTGAGACTTGTGGGTGGACTGCCATGGTCGCCTCCTGCTGTGCAGTGGCGTCCCACACATACCTGACCGTGCCAAGAGATGGGTGTGGGTTAGTTCCCCGCAAGTCAGCATTCATGGATCAGATGCAGCATGGCCTCCAACAGGTATGAGGTTTTTGAGAGAGGAGCTATAGTATAAAAGCAAGCAAGTCATGTAAAGATACAAGGAATTTGCCTTCCAGACTAGGAATAGGAAGTAAAACAGCTTTGCCTTTTCGAAGGCCAGCAAACAGCTGTACTGCTGGAGCTCTGAGCAAGGGTAAGTGTGGAAGAGAAACTATGTTGATGTAATCAAAGGTTACTTACTGCCTATTGGCCACACAAAGTTATGAAAGGAATAACCATTGGGAAGTTGGGCAAGGGCATGATATGATGATGTATTTAACATGTTCTAAAGTTCTCTCTGGCTATTGTCTGGACAAGAGAAGAAGCTAGGAGATTGGTTCGGAGATTGTTGTAGCTCAGGTAAGGAACGATGTGACCTTCAGCAAGTTATTTTTTTGTGCCTCAATTTTCTCGTGCATAAAATGGGACTAATACCTACCTCCTGTGGTTATGAGAACTAAATGAGTCAATGTATGTAGTTATACCCTGACACATGAATCCATTATGTAATATCCATTTGGCAGACTAGGGGATGGAATGACTGGAATTGATTCACCATGAAAATTTATCTTGAATTTAATAGTCCCTTCAGCTTACTTATTTTTAAATATAGGGGGAAAGGGCAGGGTCAGCATAGTTTGCATTAAGCATGACATGCTGTGGAACATCCAGCCTCCCCACCATTTTCAGCCCAGTGGTGCTTGGAAAGCCAATGAAAATGTTTACTTTTTTAAAAATATATTTTATTGGCCCTGGCTGGTGTAGCTCAGTGGATTGGGCGCAGGCTGGGAACCAAGGGGTCCCGGTTCGATTCCCAGTCAGGGCGCATGCCTGGGTTGCGGGCCAGGTCCCCAGTGAGGGCCATGTGAGAGGCAACCATACATTGCTGTTTCTCCCTCTCTTTCTCCCTCTCTTCCCCTCTCTCTAAAAATAAATAAAATCTTAAAAAATATATATATATATATATTTTATTGATTATGCTATTACAGTTGTCCCATTTTCTCCCCTTTATTCTCCACCCTTGCACACCCCCTCTGACCCACATTCCCCCTCTTTATTTCATGTCCATGGGTCATACATACAAGTTCTTTGGCTTCTACGTTTCCTACACTATTCTTAACCTCCCCCTGTCTATTTTCTACCTACCAGTTATGCTACTTATTCTCTACCTTTCCCCACTCTCTCCTGGGCCCACTCCCCTACTGATAACCCTCCATGTGATCTCCATTTCTGTGATTCTGTTCCTGTTCTAATTGTTTGCTTAGTTTGTTTTTGTTTTTGTTTTTTTAGGTTCAGTTGTTAATAGCTGTGAGTTTGTTGTCATTCTGCTGTTTATATTTTTTTTTCTTAGATAAGTCCCTTTAACGTTTCATATAATAAGGGCTGAGTGATGATGAACTCCTTTAACTTGACCTTATCTGGGAAGCACTTTATTTGCCCTTCCATTCTAAATGATAGCTTTGCTGGATAGAGTAATCTTGGGTGTAGGTTCTTGCCTTTCATGACTTGGAATACTTCTTTCCAACCCCTTCTTGCTTGTAAGGTTTCTTTTGAGAAATCAGCTGATAGTCTAATGGGAACTCCTTTGTAGGTAACTCTCTTCTTTTCTCTTGCTGCTTTTAAGATTCTCTCCTTATCTTTAATCTTGGGTAATATAATTATGATGTGCTTTGTTGTGTTCCTCCTTGGGTCCAACTTCTTTGGGACTCTCTGAGCTTCCTCCTGAAAGTCTATTTTCTTTGCCAGATTGGTAAAGTTCTCCTTCATTATTTGTTCAAATAAGTTTTCAATTTCTTGGTCTTCCTCTTCTCCTTCTGGTACCCCTCTGATTAGGACATTGGAATGTTTAAAAATGTCCTGGAGGTTCCTAAGCCTCTACTCTTTTTTTTTTTTTTTTTTAATTCTTGTTTCTTCATTCTGTTGTGATTGAATGTTTCTTTCTTCCTTCTGCTCCAAACTGTTGATTTGAGTCCTGGTTTCCTTCCCGTCACTGTTGGTTCCCTGTAGATTTTTCTTTATTTCACATAATGCGACCTTCATTGCTGCCTGGGTCTTTTTTAATGCTGTTGAAGTACCCAGTGAGTTCCTGGAGCATCCTGATTACCAGTGTTTTGAACTGTGCATCTGATAGGTTGGCTATCTCTTCATTGCTTAGTTGTATTTTTTCTGGAGCTTTGATCTGTTTTTTCATTTGGGCCTTTTTTTTTTTTTTTTTTTTTTTTTTTTTTTTTTTTTTT
>PVJI01032481.1:0-12164 GCA_004026765.1 Micronycteris hirsuta
TGTTCTGATACAATAATTTCTTCTGTTCATTTGGTCCCCAAATCATTCCCTTCCTCTAGTGACCTGGAGTTCAGGATCGAGTCTCAGTGATGTCAGTGCGGGACTCCCTCTGAAGCTCTTTGTATCCAGGAACATGTGCTATACCTCCCCTGACTGCTGTTGCTCTCGCCTCCAGATTGTGAGAAGTATCAGAACTTCTTCATCGACAGCTGTGCTGTGCACGGGCCCCCTACATTTGTAAAGGACAGTGCAGTGGACCAAGGGAATCCCAAGCACTCAGCCCTCACCCTACCCCCTGGGTTGAGAATCGGGCCATCGGGCATCCCTGAGGCTGGGCTTGGAGTGTGGAATGAGACAGCTGATTTGCCAGTGGGTCTGCACTTTGGTCCTTATGAAGGACACATCACAGAAGACAAAGAGGCATCCAAGAGCAGATACTCCTGGCTGGTGAGAACTATTTACCTCTTCCACTGTCCTCTGGCTTCCCACATTCCTTCTGAGGCTTGGAGGGACCTCACCTTTTACGTACTAGACATGGAGGGGACAACATGGTTAGCTCCGTGTACTGACTGGACTGTACATGATGAACACAGAGCTCCTGTTTAAGGATCAGAGCGTAAGTGGGAGCAAAGTGGCGCAGACACAAAGAGTGACTACTCCCTTGTGGGGCCCCTGCTCTGATTGGACAGGCGGACTGGGATGTGTAGATGAGGAGTAAGAAAAATATCATGTGGTCACAATTGGCAGTGGAATCCCCATGCAGGCTGGAAGAGATTTGATGACAGTAAAGTAAAAGAATTCTTCTGACTATTACCTCCCACCAAAAAAATAAAAGGTCTTTAACTTCTTTTCTGAAATGCAGATCACCAAAGGGAGAAACCGCTGTAAGTATGTGGATGGAAAGGACAGATCCTGGGCCAACTGGATGAGGTGAGGTCAATAAGTCACTGGGTACCAGAGGGGACTCTCATCCCCCAAAAGCCCATATCATATATCTTTCCTTCTCATCATGTCCTGCTCAGTGGTCTCCCTTAATCCTTTTTTCCTCTTTAATCCATACAGTGTTCTTTCACTTCAGGCGACAGTTTGGAAAACAGTATAGCATATGTCCTTCAAAATATAAAGCTCTCTAGTAGATACAGTCTGGGCACTGGAAAGGACTTTGAAGAGCCTAGACTCACCAGGGACACTGGATTACACTTTAATTTATCAAATGAACATTAATTAAGCACTTAGTATATTCCAGTTTAGGTAAAGGAATACCTAAACAGATCACACAACCCATGTCCTTGTGGAGGACCTCTCGCAGAATTGCTTTTAGAAACGTTTAACTGTAATTTTCAAGAAGTGCACAGTGTCAAGATAGCACAAACCAAGGATGGCCTACACCTGGGCGGGCAGCAAACCACCCCAGCCTCACTTCTAACTAGAGCGGGGCTCTGAGGCCTGCAGAGGAATGGTTATGGGCCCCTTTCCTGAGAGGGGCTCTTTCATGAGGGTTAACAGAATGTGAATCAACTACTAGTGTTCTGTGTTCTTTTATTAAGACAAAAGACCTCCAATTTTCTATGGTAAGCTTAGGCAGGCAAGTGAATGGTACCCTAAATAGAGTGTAGGGGGGTTGGAGAAAGGGCTCTCAAGAGAAAACAGATGTGGGCTGAGTACTGAATAATTAGTGAGCTAATTTAGAAGGAGGCCCTAGATTGAGCACCAGGTTCTATGGTGTGAGACAACTTGATTTAGAGTTGCAGAAGCCAGAGGTTACTGGATATGATGGCCAATCAGGGTGGAGGTTAAGTCTAGAACTGGGTCTTACAAAATGGTGTTAGGCAGCATTAGCACTGCAAGCGGGACTTGGAGGTAGGATTTCACGCGACGTGCTGACAGATGCTCAGACACTGGACAGAAGGTTCCCCGGGAACATTAGGAGCACTGGGCAACACCAGAGCCTAAGGACCTTAAGAATCAGTGAGGACCTGGACATGGATGTAACACATAGTGGGAACTCATCACTGTGGTTTTCTTTCCCTTCATCTGCCTCAATTCCAGGTATGTGAACTGTGCCCGGGATGATGAAGAGCAGAACCTGGTGGCCTTTCAATACCACAGGCAGATTTTCTACTGAACCTGTCTCGTCGTCAGGCCGGGCTGTGAGCTGCTGGTCTGGTTCGCGGATGAGTATGGCCAGGAGCTGGGCAGCAAGTGGGGCAGCAAGTGGAAGACAGAACTCACCGCCGGGAGAGGTGGGCACCACTGTTCTTCCAAACTGAAAGAAAAGAGAGAATTCTGCATTGAAATATTCATGATCCAACTCTTAAGTAGAAAATCTACTCTAAACTCCGTAAAGTTTCAAACCAGATACTTCAGAAATTCACAATGCATTTATATGCCTTTTACTCTTAGGCAAAATTTTTATTTTTTTATTTTAAAACTATTCCCTGCCCCAAATATAGAACCGCTTGTAGTGCTGTAAGGCGGAGAAGCCAAAAAAAGTGTTTAAGCACTAACCAACTCTCTCAGCAAGGCAGTTTTTCTGATCTTTTTTTTTTAATATTTTATTTATTTTTCTTTTCAGAGAGAGGAGAAGGGAGGGAGAAAGAGAATTGCATGGTTGCCTCTCATATGGCCCTCACTGGGAACCTGGCCTGCAACCCAGGCATGTGCCCCGACTGGGAATCGAACCAGGACCCTCTGGTTCCCAGCCTGCACTCAATCCACTGAGCTACACCAGCTGGGCCTTTTTCTGACATTTTTATAGCTGCTTCTTAGTTTTCCTCCATATTTCTAAATAAAACATTTTTGATAGGCATTCATTATTTTTTAAAGATTTTGCCATTGCTGGTGTTGCTCAGTGGATTGAGTGCCAGCCTGTGAGCCAAAGGGCCCCTAGTGATTTTCCGTTCCTCCTAGGCCTGCCTAGGTCAGTCAGCAGGAAAGACATTTTATTTCATTGTTTTGAAAAACTGAAAGAGAAGCTATGCCTAGTTGGGGCCTCCAATTTTCCTCTTTAACATGACCTAGAGGATACCTGTAGTTGGGAAAGGTCGGTGCAGTTCAGGGAGTGACACGGCCTCTCAGGCTCCTCGAAAGTCCCTAGTCTGGCCAAATTCAGCAAAGACCCTTAATTTGGGCTTTCTGTATTTCTGAAGAAGATACACTGCATAAAAATAAAAAGGAAAGTAGATTGCGAGGGACACTTTGTGGGAGACAGAGTTTGCGTTGTCACCAGAGTAAGAATGATTCATGGGGCAGGTCTTACCAAGAGACTAATCATAGGGCCCAGGCATTCTTGTCAACACCTGCCCTGACCAAACCCTTCTCTTTCAGCAAAATCAACAAAATCAAAACCAGAGGTGCACCCATGTCCCTCCTGCTCTCTGGCCTTCTCCAGTCAGAAATTCCTCAGCCGACATGTGAAACTCAATTATCCCTCTCAGATTCTCCCAGGAACATCTGCAAGAAAACACCTCCAAGCAGAGGAACCCCATCCGGAGGATCAGAATCAGCAGCAGCAGCAACATACTAGCACACACAGCTGGAACGATAAAGCCGAAGGTCAAGAGGTCCAAGAAAAGTCCCAACCTTTGCTTAAAAGGATCAGTCAGAGGAGAATCTCAAGACCCTTTTTCCAACCTTGCAAAGAACAAATGAGGAGCTCTAATGAGCATGAAAGAACAATGGAGGAAGAGCCCCGTAGAGCCCAGAAAGAGATTCCAGGGGACGCAGGCAAGTTATTTGTGAAAGTAAGAATGTCAAGAATTGTAAAAATCGAGCATGGGGAGTGTTGGCAAGGCTTCAGTGATGGGTCACATTTCATCACACACCAGAGGACACACTCAGGGGAGAAGCGCTATGTTTGCAGGGAGTGCGGAAGAGGCTTTACACAAAAGTCATGTCTCATCACACACCAGAGGACACACTCAGGGGAGAAGCCCTATGTTTGTAGGGAGTGCGGCCGAGGCTTTGCACGCAAGTCAAATCTCATCACACACCAGAGGACACACTCAGGGGAGAAGCCCTATGTTTGTAGGGAGTGCAGGCAAGGCTTTACATTCAAGTCAAATCTCATCACACACCAGAGGACACACTCAGGGGAGAAGCCCTATGTTTTCAGGTGGACTGAGTGAGTCATTAGCACTAAGTCACATATCAATAGCCATAGGAAGTGTACTGCCCCTTATTCTCCCCAGGACTGTAATTAGGACAGAAATAACTGGTTTAACAGACCCTCCAGTTTCATGACGAGATGAGCTGGACAAACAGTTCTATAGTCATATAGGGATGTCAGCACCAGTCTTGTACATGGTTTTTTGACCTATTCTAAAACATTTTGTCTTCATACACGTATGAAACCCAATACCTCATTCTCCCCATCACTAAAAGCAGAGGGTTCCTGAAGAGCCGCAAAGAACTCATACTCAGCCACAGAAATTCAACTCCTGCAAATGTGTAAATCTGGAGTCAGTCTACTTAGGTTACTGCCCAGAGAGAGGGATTTGAGACAAACTCACCCGGGAAGGGAATTCTCCAGACCCCTGGGAAGGGGGCCTTTTCACCTAATCAGCTCCCTACCCCTCCCTTGGCTTCTCTTGGTTCTTCTGGTTTCCTTCAACCTCTGGAGGCTCAGGTGAATGGCAGGGAGGGATGGATGCTTGTGCGCTGACGTGAGCCAGGATCACATCTTCGCACCTGGTCTTCCTCACTCCTTGCTGCCCCTTCAGGGTCAGCATTCCCTTGTGTACAGCACACAGACTCCACCTCAGTCCATAATGGGTTTGAGTCTCAGCTTTGTCTTCAGCTGTGGGACCCAAGGTAAGATTCTCAGCTTCTCTCTGCCTGCTTCCTAATCAACAATAGAAATGGGAACTCAGCCTTTTGGTTTGACATTCAAAGTTGAGCAAGCACAGACAGAATCTGGGAAGAGGATTGCTGAGATCCCAAGCACTTCTGAAGAGCCTTCAGTGCCCATGTCTTTTATGTCTTTAGTGCTGGAGAAGGAAATATAAGGACATGGTAGGAGTCTGTAGCCAAATTCAGAATTTGAACAGACACCAGTGCTTTCCCCACATAGACTCCACCCCCCGAGAAGGAGGCCTGAGGTGGGGGATGTGCTTCTCTCCAGGTCACTGCGCTCCCACTGACCCTGCACCGTCAGAGCCTCCTCAACACAGGCAGGTGCTACTGAGAGTGACCTGTGTAACAAGACCCTAGCCCACCCCTTGCTGAGGACTGACACTGGGAACACCATCTGCCCGCACTGGGGTGTTAGGTAGGGTAGATGGTAAGCCAAGTCAGGAAGGACGAGGAAGACATGTGTCACCCACTAACTCAGCAGTCCTGAGCCTGGTCCAATTCTATTGCCAGATGTTCCAGCATCACAAGAAACACCATGCTAACACGTTGAAATTCTAGGTATGGTTTCCACTATCTGGCAAAGAAAGGCTTTGAAACGATTCATCCAAGGCCTAGAACATGAGAAGGGTTCCACAGCAATCAAGAAAAGGACTCATAAAACAAATTTGGCTAATGGCTTGCCTCTGGCCACTATCTGTTTTATGAGAGGGCCCCTAGTGCTGACAGAAAGAGCCCATAGATAAAGTTGGGTAACTGCCTCAACTTGAACTGCCTCCTGTCATGGATCTATTTTACAAGATGACCAAATGGGGTCTGAAGAGCTATAAGGATTCAGGCTAACAGACCCTCACGTGCACACCTACCTATGTTTGGGTACTCACATCCCCTATGGAAGCTGCCACCACCTTTACCCATCAACCAATATGTAACTTCTTTGCCCCTGTCTCACCAACTGTATAAGTCCTCAGGACAAGGGACCTGGTGCTCTTGCCACCCAAGCTCTTGCCTTTTCATTCCCATCTCAGCAAGACCTATCTTTCATGAGAACGTATCACTAATAAACTGTGTGTGCACGCTAATACACTTACGGATCTGTAGTCCTTACTGCATTGGCAAAAAGAACCAAGTTCTGTGACAGGTGCGCCCAGTCTGCATATGGCATTCATGAAGCTGACAACATGGCAGCTTCTGTAATGCACTTTGGGCCCCACAGGGCTTCATACAGCACTGATACCATCTCGAAATCAGTACTCATTGTATCTTCAAACTTTTGTTGGTGAAGTGAAGTCTGATGGGATAATGGGCATGCACAATGTTGGTCATTCCTGGCCACCCATTCCCAGATATTTTATACTGTGGC
This sequence comes from Micronycteris hirsuta, assembly GCA_004026765.1. Taxonomy (NCBI): domain Eukaryota; kingdom Metazoa; phylum Chordata; class Mammalia; order Chiroptera; family Phyllostomidae; genus Micronycteris; species Micronycteris hirsuta. The sequence goes on from PVJI01032481.1 coordinate 6,215, forward strand.
CCAGGAGCACAAAATTCCCATGGACCCAATGGGTAGGAGTGCAGCAGGATTCAGGGTGAGAACAGGATAAACATCTCCATCTGTATTAGCAAGGGTGCTAAGAGCTCCCAGAGGTCACGCTTTTCTTAGAACCAGGGCTGAGTTCAATACACAGAGATGGTGAACAATTAGCGTGGACCCCATCATACCCTCTCCTGCATGAGGGAGACCTGAGCATGACCATGACACACCCTGTTCCTGCTGGAGTGGGTTCATCAAAGGGGGACACCCACGCCCATGACCTGGAAGGATGACCTTTTTGTCTTTCCATTGCTAGGCTTGTGGAGAGTGTCTACACAAACTATGTGGATTTCAATAATAAATATCCACCATTATTTTCTTTTGTGCTTTTATAAAGGAAGGTGTATTTCTTGGGTTTTGTTTCCCTTCCCTGTTTCTCTCCCACCCCACCACAGCCCAGACAGAACACCCTAAACTCAATATTCTGTGGCTTTCAGCATGGGCCATGGGAGAGGGTCAGATTCCTGGTGTAATGCTGGACTCTGCCGAGGGGCTGGCACTGAGATGCAGTGAGGAGGGGAGCCCAAAGACTGCCTGGTGATGGTCTGCATGACCGCCCCACCAGGACAGTCCCTGGAGCTTTCCCAGAAGGCTTAGCAATTCAAGATGAGTAGAGAAAGCTGTTCCGTCTCCCTCCCCTTCAGCAGCAAACCACATTCCTAGTGTAGCGGCCAGCCTCCAAGGTATCCCCCAAATCCACATGCTGTCACCCCTGCCCTTCTACAGTCCCTCCTTCACACAACCAGGCTGATCTGTGCTGTGAAAATGGTGTGCAGCTCTCAAAGCTAAGTCTTAAACAGGCTCTTTTGTTTCAACCTTGCTCACATACTTCACATGGTCTTAGACCACCTCGTGCAGGGAGCTGGGTGTTTCAACACCCCTCCTGCCCACGTGTCAGTGGCTGGCAGACGCCATCCTTGTTTTGAAGAGGAGGCTCCAAGAAACAAGTGCAGCCTGACATCTGCTGGATTCTGCGTCCCTTTTCCTTGAAAAGCAGCTTAAGTCACTGTCCTGTCCCCATGATACCTGGTGTGCCTGCGAGGCCACACTAGCTGTACCTGCCGGCTTCTCAACTCCTCCACATGACACTGTGATGGACCGGGATGGGCACAGTCAATGGTCCTTGGGCAAAAACGACATCAGTGGCTGAGGCGTCAGGACGGCATGGCCACCTGCCTCCATACACACTTCACTTTGTGACTACAGTGGCCACTGCAGCTATGGCCAGTCCCACCTGGTTTATGTTCAGATTGTCTGCCACCCAGGTAAGGGAGCTGCGGGCTGGCTTGGGGACCATCGCTGGGCTGTTGAGGATGTTACTCACCAGAATGGTCAGCCACGAACACACACCGGCTCACTGCCTTCCAAGCTGGGGTCAAGTAAGCCTTTCTGAAATTTGGCAGATTTGTCTTGACACCCAGAACCTTCCCTGTCTGTAGCTAGTCTGGGCCCTTGTCTGGTCGTGGTCCTAACTGCCCTGAAAAGTTCCTGATCCAGCCTCCAAAAGCTGCCCTTGGAGAGGTATGTTACCCATAGATGCTGTCTTCAAATACCAGATTTCCTAAATGTTACTATAGAAAACTTTTTTAAAAATAGTATTTTACAGTAAAAGCTTGTTAATCTCATCACCTGGAGAAAACTCTAACATTTTTAAATTTGCACTTTAAGATCTTTTTTTGCAGACTCTCATACTTGATGGGAACATCTTTTTTCCTGATGATATGCAGTTTTTGTTTTAAAAAAGTGACTTTGGGAAATACAGAAAATAAAAGCACCCATTATTCCATAATCCAGAAAGGACACCAAATAACACAGCAAGTTAGAGCTTTCTGTTCACCACACACACGGGCACACCCACAGGTAAGGGAGTTCATATTTCCACGTGTGGGGAATCATAGACCTGGACTTTCATGCATGCCAAAGGGCAAGGTCCCTCGCGTGATAAGCCCAAGCCGGCATCCGTGGACCCATGTTGGTGGAAATAATTTCCTGTAGGGGAATATGGCTAACATATCTCTTAGATTTACAACCTTGCTGAAACTCGCCCCTCCCTGGATTAAAGGATTTATGCTAAAACATGTCCGGGCTCTTCCTGACTAAATGTTTACAGATTTATTTGCATATCTCTCCCTTTGGATGTACCTTCCTGGTCCTGTCTACCACCAGACCTGAATGTAGAATGTATGCATAAGTTAATGAAAACCATTCTGATGCTCTGTGCCCAAAATCTTCAATAAAACTCCCTGGACCCAAGGCTCAGGGCCCTCTCCCGATACGATAAAGGGAGAGTCGCGTGGCCCTGGGTTTCTTTTCCTGTGTGTCTCTGTGTGAGATTTATTCACAAATTAAATCACGGTCAACACGAGTCCTGCGGGTCAGGATTCGCCACAACACGGCTTTCCTTTACAAAGGGTACAGAGTCCCATCTGACTTCCTCAGCAGCCTCTTTCCCTTCCAAATGCCTTGAACACCCTCCTTCAGTTTCCACAGTTACACTGGGTCCCACACCCGGGCTGCATTGAGGTTTCACCAACCCCCTTGTTGGACAAGAATGGTGTTTCCAGGCAGAGTCTGTGTAGCACATCACGGCCGAGTTCTGGTACAGATGTGCATGTGCTGTATGTGCAAGGCATTCAGGGCCTGGAAAGCTCTCCAGTGCCCTGCATTTAAGAGGAAAGCTCTCTCCACCTTCAGGCCTCGCAGGACATCAGCGTCCTCCTCTCAGCCTTCTTCTCCTGAGGAAGACGTTTCAAAATCCTTGAGGCCATGGTGGGGATGGGGGCACTGCTTTCTGGGGAGCAGAAGAGAACCATGACGCTGAGTCGTGGCTCTAAGGCAGGACCACGGGCACTGTCCTCTGTGCCCTAGCCCACTTCTCTTTGGTTTTGCAGCTTTTTGCCCAGGTGATGCCTGCTGATGAGAGCCCCAAATATGCCTCAGACACAGCAAAGCCAAGCCCTTCACACAGGTCAGCATGGCACTGACAGCCGCTGGGCTTACTGGACAGTTAGGCTTCTGCTGTGGTCTCTCACCTATCATCCTTTTAGGAAGCTCTCTCCAGGCACCGGATGGACGTACTGATGTTCCCCAATGCCCCCCTTGGTCTCAAGAGGCAAAGGAGAGACTGGGCTATCCCTCCCATCTACTTCCCAGAGAATGTCTGAGACCCATTCCCAAAAATGTAGGTCAGGAATGGACAGACCTAGGCAGGCCTAGGAGGAATGGAAAATCCCTAGGCAGGAAACTGTACCTGAGAAACTGCCTGCCGACCCTATGCAGGACAAACAGATGCTCAGCTAAGATTGGGGTCTGGGGTCGGCCTCTCCGGCATAACAGGATGGAGCTTTAACTGAGGCTGACAAGATGTATCAAGAACAATGATCAGCAGAAATTGCATCCAGCAGCCAGCTCTAGCCAATCAGACTCTGACACCCCAGCCAGTTACCCTTCGCCGGTTTTTGTGCTTAAAAACCATGCCCTAAGAACAACCGAGCAAGTCCCAGCCCCACTTGGTTGGCTCCACTTTCTCCACTTTTCCCCACGAATAAACCCTGCTCCTTAGCTGGCTGCATCTGTCTGGTTTCTTGATTGACTCCAACCTAACAGGAATGGCAAACAGCAAGCTCTGGTCTCATTCAAGGAGCCCGGCTGAGGGGATTTAGACTTGATGGGTATTGTTCTTTGCAGGTTCTGTTCCTGTGTCATCTTCAGATCAAATCAAACAAGGACGAGAACGTCCGGGTTTTCTACAGCATCGTTGGCCCAGGCAGTGACCCACCTCTTTTCTTTTTCTTTATCCTCACCCGGGGACATTTTTGTCATTGCCTTTACAGAGTGGGGAGGGGCAAGAGAGAGAGAAACATCGATGTGATGATTGGTTGCCTCCCATAAACATGCCAACCAAGGATTGAACCCTCAACCTCTGTACGTGCCCTAAGTAGAATGGAACCCTCAACCTTTCAGTTACGGGGCGATGCTACAACCAACTGAGAACCTCTCCAAGGCTGACAAACTTCCTCTCTGTGTTTTATATAAGAAGGGAAAGTCAGTGGCTGCAGGTGACGACAACCCAAGACGGGTAGAAGCGATCCGTGCTGTTGGAAGTGTCTCCTGTGTGGCTCCAGGGGGTTCTAGAACCAGGGGTGACTGCCTCACTTCCCAAACATTTCAGACAGCCTCTGGTCTTGTGAAGTCATTCATGACACATTGTTAAGCCCCTTTCACGTTTCAGGGGCTACACATGAAGGTAAGGGGGTGGAGGCGGGCTGGGCTGGGTGCGGACCGGGGCCGTGTGCATCCTGGCCAAGCTCTGTGCTCGTGGAAAAGCTCTGGGCCTCACTGGGCATGAACATTACATGGCGGGCCGGTTTCTGATCTCAGACTAGGCATCAGTAGCTGAAAAATAAACAAAACTGAAAATTCTGCATGAAGGGACATTCTGACGGTCTGATTTCCTGTCCCCCTCACCTGCCAGTGGCAGCCACTGCTGTTTTCTCCCCCTTCTTCTCTCTTTTCTGTCGCCATGGCACCTTTGTCCCCACAGCAAACCCCTGATCAGTGGCCATCACCAACTGTCCTGATGACCACATGAGGGGAATAGCCACTTCAGGTCCATTCATGGACCAAACTCCAAAGTCTTGGTTAAAGTGACCAGAACTCACTCCCTCCACCCAGCTCTCCCTCTGGCTTGTGAGACCAGTGTCCAGACAGGACTCCCCTGTTCATTGTCAGGGAAAAAGGACGGGGGCCTGGGAGCAGTGGGATAGGTGGGGGGATGAGACCTGGGACCGCGACATGCCCTTCCCTCGGGTCACTAATAGTTTCATGTTAATGAGGGACAGTGTTCCCACAGCCACAGCCATGTTAGAAGAAGCCCTAAATCTTTCCCAATGAGTGAACAAGTAACACTGAAATTGCTACAGTGATGCGGTGGGCTATACTGCTGTGTCACTTCACAGGCAGTACTATCGTCTGCACAGTGAGTGGACTCAAACGGGAGCACATTGCACTTTAGACTCCTGTGCTAATTTTGTTGCCATGCTGGTTGTTAGCTGGTGAGATATCTACTCCCCTCCACGTTTCCCTGCAGGCACCACCAGGATGCAAGTCACAGCAATGGACACAGCCGACGACAACAACACCTACAACGCATCCACGGCTCACATCACGGTGCCTCAGCACAGATGCACACCATCAACCAGCACACAGGCATCATCGCTTTGCTCGCCTCAGGGCCGGACTGACAGGGTGGGTGGCAGGAGGGGCCACTGGGTGGTGTGGTCCATGTATATTTGTCCCTGCTGGTGTGCACAGACACCGGCCAATCAGAACAGACTCTTACTTAGAACATGTACCAAACAGTCAGAAGGAGCACCTGCTGCAGACTGGGTCCTGCTGGTGCCCACAGGCTGACTGTGAGCCCTGAGCAGAGTAAGCCCTAAGGGATCAGCAGAGTATGTGCTCACAAGACTGCCCTGCACGTAGCAGGATGAAATCGTTACGGAGCAAGGTGCTGGGGCTCCCAATGATATCCCAACCTCGCTCCAGGTCCGTTATGCTCGCCGCCAATGGAAAGACGTCTCTCAATGCCAGAGACTTGTGAAAAGGAAAAGAATTATTTATTTACAAGTTATACAGGCTTGGAATAATGACTTAGGGTCTCCTTTAAAATACTAAAGTTCTCTAGAATATCCACAAACACCCACAGTCCTTCCTTCCCCCCACTTTTCCCAGTCCAGGGTACCGTAGGAGAAGATGTAGAAGCGTGATTCAGGCAGATTCTCAGTTCTGGCACCATCGGATGTGTTGCCACTGCGATCTCCAGTTAATCCAAAAGCAGGTTAATCCAAAAGCAGATTAATCCAAAAGCATGTTACTCCAATACCATGCA
>PVJI01032482.1:0-12166 GCA_004026765.1 Micronycteris hirsuta
TGAAGACATTTATTGAAGAAGATACAAGATAAAAGAAACAGCATGAGGACTTTGGTCAAGGTGGAGGCATAGGTAAACATTCTTTGCCTCCTTGCACAATTACAGAAAAATTACAAGTATACTACAAAACAAATATCACCTAGAGCAGTCAGAAAATGAAAGTCCTACAACCAAGGATTAAAAGAAGCCACCCTGGCTGGTGTAGCTCAATGGATTGAGTGTGGGCTGGGAACCAAAGAGTCCTGGTTCAATTCCCAGTCAGGGCACATGCCTGGGTTGCAGGCCAGGTCCCCAGTGAGGGCCATGTGAGAGGCAACCATACACTGCTGTTTCTCTCCCTGTCTTTCTCCCTCCCTTCCCCTCTCTCTAAAAATAAATAAATTCTTTAAAAAAAAAAAAGAAGCCACACTCACCCAGACAGGTAGGACGAGTGGAGATATGGACAGAAGTGGAGAGGCAGAGAGCTGCGGAGTGACATGAAGAGGCAGCAGAACAGGCAGTCCCACATTCATGTGTGGTGGATAAAATTCGGGAGGGATACCTGAGGAGCAAGGGATCCCAGCCCCCAACCAGACCACCCAGCAGCCCAGGGTTTCAGTGCCAGGAACATAAGTCCCTGTGACTTTCTGGCTGTAAAAACCAGTGGGAGTTGGGGCAGCAGAAGAAACTGCTGGATTCTCAGGAGATTCCTCTTAGCTGGGAGGGGGAAGGAGGAGAGTGGAGGAAAAGGTGCAGGGATTCAGAAGCATAAATCGATAGGTACAAAATAGACAGAGGGATGTTGAAAATAGTATAGGAAAAATTGGGACAACTGTAATAGCATAATCAATAAAATATATATATTTTTAAAAATTTTTTAAAGGAAACATGTGCACAGGACAATGATACCTCAGTCCCCTTCAAAGCAGGCACCTCGGGACCTCACACCGTTCTCCCAGTCGCCATCAGCTGCCCCATCGTACTTCCTGAATCTCATCAACCCTCTTAAATCTCTTCCCTTTCAAATGTGATTTTAGTTTCGGGAAAAGCTAAAAGTTGCAAGGCGCCAAATCTAGGCTGTAGAGGGGCTGAACCACCTGGGTGACTTGATGTTTTACCAAAACACTCTGCACGAGACGTGATGCATGAACAGGCGCATTGTCATGGTGAAGCTGCCCATCACCAGTTGCCCATAGCTGTGGCCTTCTGAATCATCCGAATAGTTTCCACAGCGGAATGTTCAAGTTTAATGCAAAATTTGATGCAGATTTGTTGCTCTACTTTCTCAGTCACTTTGAATATGACAGCCACACAGTGCACATGCTCACTCAACAGCATCTACCACCCCCATGGACTAGTGCAGTGAAGTCATCATTGTTCACACATGCGCATTCCAGTCCACAATCCTTGGCTGCCAGGTTACATTGATGTCATGCAAACTGTTCTCGTTATATTAACAATGTCTGGACTTTTTCTGGACAGACCTCGTATATATTACATATATATCCATATATTACACATATATACACAATATGTCCTACTGTTTCTGTTTCTCTGGAGAACCTTGACTAGTATACCAACAGATTACATCTGGGGAAATTATTGTTTGGGCAATGTTTTTAATGGCTGCCTCAAAAACTTCCCAAGGGGGGGCCATTTAAGACCCCATCTGGGGATGCAGACAGAGCCCTGCTCCTTGGCTCCCGTGGAGTGGGCCCGGCCATGCGGCCCTGTCCACATCCACCTGGATGCCTGGGGCAGGTGTAGGAAGAAGCACAGGTCGATCTCCTGTTTAAAACCTCTGCTCCTCCTTTGTGCCTTGCCCCTATCTGTGGATGGAAATCCCTACCTGATTATACATGTTCACAGTTAGCTATTTAATGTTCATGTTTTTTAAAAATGTCTTTCCGCCCTGGCTGGTGTAGCTCAGTGGATTGAGTGTGGGCTGGGAACCAGAGGGTCCCGGTTCAATTCCCAGTCAGGGCACATGCCTGGGTTGCGGGGCCAGGTCCCCAGTGGGGGCCACATGAGAGGCAACCGCACATTGATGTTTCTCTCCCTCTCTTTCTCCCTCCCTTCCCTTCTGTCTAAAAATAAATAAATAAAATCTTTAAAAAATAAAAATAAAAAATGTCTTTCCATCACCCTCACGCAGGAAGGCAATCCCCTGACCCTCAGTGTCACACAGCTGTTTATGTGACTTTGAGGGTGTCCATATGTCACAAAGGACAAGCACTCACTCCACACTTACTAAGCATTAGCATGTGTCAGATGCAGCCTAGGCCATAGCACCATGGATGAAGGGAGCCCAGCCCCTGCCCCATGCACGCAGACCCATGAAAGAGTCGGCCGCAGAAACAGGTCATTGTAAAGCAAGCGGTAAGTGCTGTGATGGGTAAAGGGTGCAGTGAGAACACAAAAGAGTGAAAAGGAAGCCAGGTGGACTTGGCAAGGGGGCGGGGGGAGAGAGACAGGAAAGGCCAGAGCCGAGCGCTGAGGTGGTGGCTGGGAGACTGTCCTCTCCCTCCAGCAGGTCGCAGGAAGCTGGGCCCAGCTGGTCACGACCGAGCCTGTGCAACCTCCCTCTTCCTTTGGGACCTTCTCCCCAGCATCCCTGCCTTCTTCCTTCTGCACCACGTTCCCACCCCCGCGTGGCCCTGACCTGGCTCTGCTTTCACCACACCTGGGTCCTTTCTGCTCCCTCTCCCCACTCCCAGCCTCGAGAGTGTGTGTGCAGCCTTGGTAGGGAGGAGAGCCCAGGAAGAGGAGGTCAGAGATGGCAGAGAGCTTCCTCTCCGCTTTCCCAGAATCGGCACACCGGGCGCAGCAGGATAGCATGAGATGTCTCTATACTGCCCAGAACAGCACACGATTCAAAACAGAAACTGTTTATTTCTGGAATTTTCCACTTAATATTTTTGGACCATGATGGAGCACAGGCGACTGCGCTGTGGAGAGTGAAGCTGTGGATGAGAGGGCGGTGGTGGCAGTTGGCAGCAGTGACAGTAGGAGCAAACGAGCACTCCCCAGGGGCCAGGCCCCTTGTGGACACTCGGCAGGAGTGGGGGCACCCACCCCTCACACAGCCCCCGCATTCAGTGCCGTACTCATCACCCCCACAGCACACACGTGTCCACCAAACACCGAGGTCAAAGATGAGCGAGAAAGACTTCGACTGCAGAGCATGTGCGCTTGTCCACTATGGTCTCCTGGGAAGATAAGCAGCCACTGAACAAGATGGAAAATGAGAAATGCGGTTGGAGAGACCCAGGGATGCTGCGAGGGAGGCGCAGAGAAGCCGGAGGTGACTGCCGCGGGGGAACAGAGAACGACAGTCATGGGAACAGCTCCTGGCTGGGCTGGGACTGTTCGTGGTGACAGAATGGCACACACAGGCAGGGAAGCAGGAAGGCGAGCGGCAGATGTGGGGAATGTCTCATACTTTGGCCAAAGTGAGCCACCGCGAAGGAAGTCGGGGAGGGGGGCGGTGGATACAGGCGACATGAGACCATGTGGCTGGACAGTGAAAAGCCCTGAGCACCAGGCCAATGGGCTTGTATTTTGTGAGGAAACCACTGAAGGTTTTCATCAAGAGCAAGTCTTGATCAGAATTCTCTCTCAGGAAGGGTAACCCACTGTGGCTTATAAAAAGTAAGTACTTGGAGCCCAGGGGATTTTTGGTCATTGTAACTATTCTGTATGATATGTAACGGTAGATTCATGTCATTACACATCTGTCAACACCCACAGCATATCCAACCCAAAGACTGAACCCTAATGGAAACTATGGACTTTAGGTAGTAATAATGTATCAGTAATGGCTCATCAACTATAACAAAGGTATTGCACTAACACGAGATGTTAATATTAGGGGAAACTGTGTATAATGGTGTGGAAGGGCATGTGTGAACACTACTTTCCAATCAATCTTTTCTTTAGACCTAAAACTACTCTAAAAACCAAGCCTATTAATTATGTAAAAAGAAAGTCTTGTATTAAATTAGTGATATAATAGGATGGTTGCATTCCTAAGAAAACTCGATTTCTTAAACATTGCATTGTAAAAGCAATTATTTCAAAGAGGGAATTCAGAGTTCCATACACTCAACTGTGATGTTCACTTTTCCTACAAAAAAATTCAATAAAGGTCATTTATAATAGTTGGGTGTGTGCAGCCGTAACATCCACATATCAGAAGGCAATTGAGCCTTGACATCTAAAATCTGCTGAAGACAGATGAGCTCTCTTGGCACCTCAGCACCAGCAGGAAGGTTGGGGCTGCTGTCCATCACTCACTCCCTGAGGTGCTATTGCCACCACTCAGCTACCTCCTCTCAGCCAATGAGATGCTGAGCCTGACTGCTCCATGCTTCCAGTTCTGACTGTATGTTCAATAGTAGCCAACTGCATTTTCTAATCAATCAAATGTGCTATATTCATCTTCTGACAACCCAAACAGAAGGCCTATAATAATTATCTACTCTGTGCCAGCCAATGTGCCAGGCAAGTGGATTCTGTGGGCAGACAGACAGACACCAAGGCTACGGAATCCAGGGAAAGCCCAGTGGGCGTTTTGGTGGCCGACCAAGCTGCAGCTGATGAAGTCTGCACAAAGCCTCAGGCCCCTGTGGGTTCTCCCTGCTCCCCGAGGTGCCCTCTTCTCGCTCACCACGGAGCTCCCAAAGCAGGGAACCAAGCAATCTCTCCAGTGGATCACAGGTGCTTTGGGGTTTTCAGAGGAAAAAAAAAAAAGCAATGAAGCAGTTGCAGTCACACTTCATGAATTAGATATGGAGGATTATAATGTTTTCACAGAAATCTCATTTTGTTCTCAGTAATAGTTGCCTTCTTAAATGTTGAGTATTTTCCACAAGGGCTCCATTAATCAGACTGTCTTAAATAACATTCAGTTAACAGGGTTCATTCTGGTATTTTTGACACCATTTGCTTTTTTATGTTTATCAAATTCGCAATGTTTATTATTGCTAATGGGTTATATTTAACTCACTTTTGAGTTTAGAAAGGGGATTAGTGCTCATGAGTATTCCATGAAGCATAAAACTGATAGAAACAGTCATGTACACGTATATTCTGCAGAGCAGGTTAAGTTTATGAACACGCAAGCCAACTATGACTCCAAACGGCGTCATATGTCAGTCAGGACTCACCCGGTCAAGCAAATCTGCAGGTGTGATGATTTTACACAAAGCCCCTGAAAACTGAAACTGAGTAAGAGGTGCCACCAGGAATCCCTGAACACTGAGCTGTGGCGAGATCAAAGCTCCCCTTGCCTCCGCCCGCCCAGCAAAGTTGTCACCCCGTCCGAGGATGCCACTGATGCTTTCGAGTCATTCACCAAGCAAAGGCAGCGACATTCTCATAAAGCGATGGGCTTTTTATAGAACAAGTACAAAAAATTTCTTTCCGGGACAAAATTAATTCATTTCTCTGGTAAACAAAGTGAAGACAAAAATGTCCAACCCATTATGCAAAAGTTTTACTTATAGAAACAAAAATAGGTACAGGTTACATTATTCTTAAGAATCTTGTAAACCAGGGGTGTCAAACTCATTTTCCCCGGGGGCCACATCAGACTTGCGGTTGCCTTCAAAGGGCCGAAATAATTTTAGGACTGAAGAAATGTAACTACTCCTTAATTGTTAAGGAACAATTACATCCAGCCCTTTGAAGGCAACCGCAAGGCTGATGCGGCCCCCCGTGAAAGAGAGTTTGACACCCCTGTTGTAAACTTAGCCCTGGCTGGTGTGGCTCAGTGGGTTGGGCGTTGTCCTGAAAACCAAATGACACCAGTTTGATTCCTGGTCAGGGCACATGCCTGGGTTGTGGGCCAGGCCCTTGATTGCAGACATGAGAGCCAACCAATCGATGTTTCTCTCCCTCTCTTTCTCCCTCCCTTGCTCTCTCTCTAAAAGTAAATTAAAAAAACTAAAAAAATATCTTGTAAACCTGGCTACAGAGTTAACCACATGTTGTGCTTGGAAAGAAACAAAATAAGCTATTGACAAATAATTTTATCAGAGATCTCATTGTCTAAATGCTAACAACACAATGTGGCATAGTATGTCCGTTTGCAAACGTGTGCTCGTTTACAGCTGTTGATATATATGTTGTTTATTCACAGTTGTGAGTATGTGAAACACAGAATTTATTCTTGTATTGTCATTTATTATCGTGCTATTTATTTGTATTACAACTGTAAACATACTTTCCCCCACCCTTGCATGTGCATGAAGAAGAAAGCCACAGCAATACTCTGTTCCTTTGGTCACTGAAAGCCCAGCGAAAAGCTATTGCAGGCTGGCGGGCGGTAAACGGAAATAGATGCCCAGGTCTCCATACTGAAGGAACGCCTGGAGAAGAGCAACAGAAAAGCTTATGGCTCTATAAACAAAGAAACTGTCTCTGAATGACTGCCTACCTATGATCTCACCCCCAGGCAGAGAGAGGAGGAGGTGAGGAAGCTGTTGGGAAAGAAGGAAAAAGTTGCAGGAATTATCAGACAAACTTCCAGTGAGCGCCACCTGGTGGCACCAGAACGCAGTCACGAGGGCCTGGGCTGCGGCAGGCACCTGTGGGATTACAGAGTTGACCCTTTCTGTTGTGATGATAATCACACATTACTGACAGTATCCAGGCTCCTTGGTTGCCCCAAAACAGCGTGAATGGATTTTTCTTGGCTTTCTTCCTTTTTTCCTTCTGTTTTTCTCCCCCTTGGTAAAGTTTGTGTTGATGTCTAATATACACACAAAAATATGCACCAGTTATGAAGGCATAGCCCAACGGATTTCTGTAAATTGCACACAACTGGCATTCGGGTCAAGGAAACAGAACGTTACTGGAACGGTGGGATTCTCGTGCTCCACGCGAGCGCTAGCCCCTGCCAAGGAAAACACTAGCCTAACTCAAACTAGAGATAAGGCATGCTCGTATCTGAATGTTATATACATTGAAACACGAAGTGCAGAATCTTGCTGAGCACCATTTTATTGCACAAATAAATCACAACTTATTCTTTATGCCGTCGATGGGCATTGCGGTTGTTTGCGACCCCCATGCTGGCAGGACCCTTAGGTTGTTTTCAGTCTGTTGCTGTTTAAAAACAATGTTGCAATTAAGGACTTCATTTATATTCCATTTTCATATATGCAAATACATTTTTTAAATGTAAAAATACATAATATTCAGAGGTGGAAATTCTAGGTTCAGAGAGTATGTACGTTTGTAATTTTCCCCTTAAAATGACTTCATCCTTCAGCCCTACTGCCAAAGGATTCTTTCTTTACCTCTGAAGTCCATTAATCTCCCGGTTGCCTGAAGTTCATGTACTGAGAGTTGTTCCTAAAAGGACTCATGGGAGCTCTATTGTCTGGTTCTTGCAAGATCAAGTTTTTTTCTTTAGCTTGTATTCTTCAGCGAACAGCTTAAGTAAATAGAAAAATAACTGGCTCACACTTTTTCTCTTTGTCTGTTACTATAAATAAAACTGATTTTTCCCCCTGAAACCCAATTACTTTACTAGAATATGTCTTGGTGCTAACCATTCTTTGTCAATTAGTGTGATCTTTCAATATACATATTAAAATCTTTAATTATAGGAAAATTTTCTTGAATTTTAATTTTAAATCTTTTTCTTTTCCATGATTTGGGGTTTTTTTCCCCTTTGGGATATGCAACTAAATATGCTTTAGCTCCTCAGCCCATCTTCTGTATCTATTGTTTTCTTTCTAAATCATTTAAAATAGTTTTATTGAGAAATAATTTACATACCATAAAAAGCACCCATTCAAAGTATAGAGTTAAATAGTTTCAAGCGTATTCACAGAGCTGTGTAAGCATCACCACAGTCAGCTTTAGGCATCTGCATCTCTCCGCCAAGCCCCCATGCGGTTCGCGGTCATTCCCCATTCCGGTACCCGTGCCCCCAGACACAGGCACACACTGATCTGCTTTCTGTCTCTATAGATTTGTCAGGCTTATACATTTCATGTAAGTGGAATTGTGCAATATGTGAACTTTTGTGGATGGCTTCTTTTACTTAGCATAATTTTCAAGATTTATCATGTTGCAGCATATTTCGCTTCTTCTGGTCACTGAATGGTATTCCATCCCATGGATTTACCACATTTCCTTTATCCATTCGTCAGGTTATGGGCATTAGGGTTGCTTCCACTTTTTGACTATTACGGACAGTGCTGTTACGAACATCCAAGTTTTAGAATGGACACATGATTTGTCTGAGCTGTATACCTGGGAGTGAATCTTCTGGGTTACCAGGTAGCTCTGTGCTTGACATTCTGAGGAACTGCCAAACTGGTTTTCAAAGTGACTGCACCATATTTTATTCCCGCCAGCAACTTATGACACTCACAAAACATCACTTCCATCTTGTGCTGTTGGTCAAACCCAAGCGTAATGCCAGCCCGGAGTCGAAGGGGGGAGGCGACCCAGCTGCCACTTACTGATGAGAATAAATTCTATGGCTGCTTTTAATCCTTCAAAAAGGGGTTTTAAAAAGTCGCTCTCTAAAATACCTACAATCATATGTGGCCCAAAGCAAATAACTTAAAAATGTTAATTGTTATTACTGTTATTAGCCTTTTTCTTCTGGTTAAAAAAGATAAAGTTTTTCCCAGATAAACAGGTAGGTGAGATTTTCTTTAGATGTCCTGAAAATCAAAATATGTAAGACAAAAAAAAAAATCTGTATAGGGTTCTTTGAACCAGCATTAAATACCTGAATATACATGTCAAGTAAGAATCTGAGGTGTTTCAAAGAAAATATTTCACTGGAACGTGATTAATTTGGCAGACATAGAGTAGGGAGAAAACAATAGAAAAACTTTAATGGTATAAAATTTAAACAGTCCCACTTAGAAAGTTCAGAAGATTTAAAAAGTGCTACCCCTACTTTGTACTCTACCTGACTTTTGACCTTTCATTTCATCTTCCCTTTTTATTGATTTTTTAGGAATTAGAGAATAAAATCTTAGCACAATGTCCCTCAGCAGAGACACTGATCCAATTGAAGACGGTGGCGTGGAGACGGAGTTTCCCAGGTGCTCGGTATGTACTTACGATCCTCTAAGATTGTATATGGAAACTGTAGTTTCAAGTACTAGAAAAATTCAAACTGTGGAGTACCCAGTGGCGTGCCTGGGGGAGCTGTGGGGAACACAAGCATTCCGCTTCAGGGACCTACCTTTTGGGGCCCAGCAAAAGGCAGCTCTTCAGTGGGCAGCTGAGCAGGAGCGCTGACTTGTTCTCCTGACAATGGGAACGGTTCAGAGAGCCAGCCCTTCACCAGTCCCAGCTCACGTCCTCTGTGCGGTTCTGGCCACAGAGCCGATTACAATTGAAGGGAAACTGCACTGGGCTCAGTGACACAACTTAGGGCCCTCGCTTCGTCCTTCCATCCTTCCAGTTGAATGACCTAAGAAGCCTCTTATGAATAAGGGAATTAGTTGCCAGAATGCTCTAGAAAATAAAGTTTTATCCCTTTAATACCGGATTTTAGACACAGAAGGGGGACTCTGAGGGAACAATCTTTTCTGCTGACAATGATTCCCAAACATTCCGCAAGTATAGTCATTTGCGTTGCTAAAATATCCCAGTTAATAGGGACGATTACAGCTCCCTTTGCATTGTGTTCCTAAACATTCCACGCCCTTTGGACACCAGGATGAAGCTTTGGTAGCTAGATTATCTGGCTCCCTTTCTTCCTTAGAAGAAACGTAGCCTTACCCAAAACAGATGTTGCAACCTCCCAAAGCTCTCTCTCTCCACGCTAACTAACTCACAGAATTGTAGAGTTAGGGAGATCTTAAAAGACTTTAGAATCCAAGTCTAATGGGTTCATTTTATAAGGCAGGCTTTCACGGACGTGTCTAAATAATACCCCTTTTGGGAATGACCCGAGGCTTGACCACCTGGTCTCTGCTCCATATTGCCACAATGGACTTGGTTTAGTTGGGCAGAAGTATCTTCTAAGGACAGATGCTGCTGTTTGCACAGCTTTTTGTTATGCTATTTGTTGTAGGGTTCATGGATCTGCCAAATGATTACCGTTCACCAATCTCACGACTTCCCACTTTTCTCTCCACAGCTGCCAGAATTATATGCCCTTGTTGAGAATTTGAACAAGGAGAGCAAGAAATCCAATCTCCTAAAAACTCACGGTATTTCACCAAGTGAAGCACAGGAAATACTTAGTCAAAACCGGAATGCCAAGTCATCCACCAGCAGAACTGATTTGAGAGAAGATCCCCAACCTGTTTTCCTGTGCAATGTGGTTAGAAAAGACGAGGAGAGGCCAGCGTCCATGGCTGACCTCCTGCACTGCAGCTTACTGACCGGCTCGCTCTCTCCAGCAGACAGAGTCTCAAAATCCCAGCAGAGACTGGCTCAGTATGGGATCCCTCCTCCCTCTCACACTTTCCCGTATGAGATTCTCGTCGATAAGTCCAACTCTTTGGCCATCACAGGGAAGGAGAGTAAGACTACCACAAAATTACCCATGCTCAGCATTTTCCGCCTCAATCCAGAAAAGTTTACCTTTGAAGATACAACTGCTGAATACTTATTAGTTGAACCAGGTAATCAAGCAGATAAGGCCGTGTAGGAGAAAGAGTGGAAAACTTTCAGGAAAATTTACCTAGGTTTCTAGAACTGAAAGAATCAAATATTGATCCACGAGAATTCTGCAGCGCTAATGCCCTTGCTACATATCATGGTAACGGGAAACAGAGAAAACAGAGACTCAAACCTTCCAGAGTCAAGTCTCAGACCCGTTCCCCAAAGAGTATATTATTTAGACACAAAACTTAAACTTGCTTTTATTTTTTTTTTTAAGATTTAATTTTTACTTTTAGAGAGAGGGGAAGGGAGGGAGAAAGAGAATGAGAGAAACTTCAATGTGTGGTTGACTCTTGCACGTCCCCAGCTGGGGACCTGGCCTGCAACCCAGGCAATGTGCCCTGACTGGGAACCAAACCGGTGACCCTTTGACACTCAGTCTACTGAGCCACACCAGCCAGGGCTAAACTTGCTTTTACGAAATGAGCTGGTTAAAGTTGGCCTCTAAAGCACCCGTGAAATTAGTCAAGTATTTACTGAGTAATGGTTTATATTAGAGTTTTTTCAAGAACCTTTACGCTTTCATGACACATCTCTACAAAGAGGAGGAAACTCTCCATTTCTCATTCTTTAGTAGAGAAGTACCAATAAAAAGCCAAATAGAGAAAGTAAAAAGAAACCATACAGAGAAAGTAAAAATATATAAAACATATGATTGCAAGTTTTAATGAGACAGGAGTATCCCTAAGGTCTCCATTTTTCCCATGTACTTTGAGGGAAGTAATATTTTGTTATTGCATATAGCTGTAAAAATGAGATTAAACCAACCCTGGCTGGGTAGCTCAGTTGGTTAGAGTATCATCCTGATATGCCAAGGTTGTGGGTTCAATCCTCGGTCAGGATACATACGAGACTCAACCAATGAATGCATAGAAGCATGGAACAACAAATTGATATTTCTCTCTCCCTTCCTCTCTCTAAAATCAAGTAAAAATAGGTTAAACCAATAATATAAAATAGTTGAAGTTTTCTGAAGTGGGTTCTTGACCCAAGATAAAACCATTTGCACAGCAAATATTTTGATGCCACAACTTTTATATTAAAAGTAGTGGGAGAGACAGGAATAGATTGAATACTCTGATCATATAGGGTGGGCCAAAGTAGGTTTACAGTTGCTCATATGGAAAATAATACAATAATTAATAAATAGTAATACAAGAATAAACTCTGTGTTTTGCACACTCACAACAATAAGCCTACTTTTGCCCTGCCATGTATTTGCTCTCTCTACATTGATGTCTACACAGAGGCTAATGCTGTGCTCAGTGGGGGAATATGCGGTATGTCTTGGCTGTGGTTAATTGGCTTCTTTTTTTAAATATATTTTATTGATTATGCTATTATAGTTGTCCCAATTTTTTCCCTTGCCCCCCTCCACCCAGTACCCCCCATTTCTCCTGGTAATCCCCCCCCTTTAGTTCATGTCCATGGGTCATGCATATAAGTTCTTTGGCTTCTCCATTTCCTATACTATTCTTAACATCCCCTTGTCTATTTTGTACCTACCAATTTGTGCTTCTTAATCCCTGTACCT
>PVJI01032483.1:0-12103 GCA_004026765.1 Micronycteris hirsuta
GTCAGAAAGCAAAGCAAGGTAAGGAGTTGATGGGGCCAGGAGGAATAGGCTGAGATAGGGTAGGAGATCTGAGTAGGAGATTTGAGGAGAGACCTGGATAAAGGGGGGATTGAGAATATTGGGGTAAGATTTTTCCAGGCAGAAAGGACAGTCCATGCAAAGTCACAGAGGTGGACCTGAGCTGGAGGCATTCAAGGAAGAGAAAGGAGGACCCTGTGGCTGGAGCAGGTGGACCAGAGGGGAGAGGTGGATGAGCTCTCCCTGGTCTTTAATGCGATAGAGGTCACCTAGGGACACACACTGTTCTCAAGCAACAATTTGATGAATCTTAATGAACGTGATGACCGGTGTAAGTACCATCCCAATCACACTCTAGAGCATTCCTCTCCTTCCAGAAAGTTCACTTACGCCTCCTTTCAGTCAGTGTCCACTGTCCATAGGTAAAGATTGTTTGGATTCCTATCACCAGCACTTTATGTTCTAGAAGTTCCTAGACATGGAATCACACAGTATGTACTCTTTGCTGTCTGGCTTCTTTGGCTCAGCGTGTTTTGGGCCCCAGACACATGGCTGTGTGCGTCAGTTCATTCATTCATACGTATCGATAAGAAGCACAGTTTATTGTATGAACATACCACAGTTTTTTCAGTCATTTTCCTCATCATGGCCATTAGCATTTTCTACACTTTTTGTTGTTATGAGTGAAGCTGATGTGGACATTCATGTCCGAATCTTCATGGGTGTGTTTTCCTTTCTCTTGGGTAAACACTTAGGAGAGAAAGAGTGGACCATAGAGTAGGGGTGTATTTCCCTTTGTAAGCAACGGGCAGTTTTCTGAGAAGTGGTACCGCCACCAGCAAGATGGGTGTTCTGATGGCCCTACATGTGCATCAACATTTGGTATCGCCAATCTCTTCAATTGCAGCCAGTCTAGCGGTTGTGACATGGTAACCCGCGGAGGTTTCAATCTCCATTCCCCTGATAACTAATGATGTGATGCCCCTTTCTATATGCATATGGGCCATTGTTAGCTCTTCTTTGAAAAATCTCCACTATGAATCTGCGGTAGCTGTTTATACATTCTGGATACAAATCCTTTGTCATGTATTTGTGGTTAGAGTGTTTTTTTTTTCTCAGTCTATACTTCGCCTTTTCATTTTCTTAAAATTGTCTTCTTATGAGCAGAAGATACGAATTTTTATTAAGTCCAATTTACCAACTTTCCATTTTTCATCTAGTGCTCATTGTGACCTCTTTAAGAAATCCTTGCCTGCCCCAATATCACAAAGGTATATTCCTATGTTTTGCTCCAGAAGCTTTATGATGCTGAGCTTTACATTTAGGTCTATGATTCATCTCAAATTAAATCTGTGTATATGTGAGGTAAGAGTCCAAGTTCATTTTCTCCTTATGCGTCTCCTGGGTCATTTGTTACAAAGACTTCTCCATCCCCATCGAACGGCCCAGGGTCCTTTGTCAAAAATCAATCGAGTCTATATATTAGGGTCTATTTCTGGACTCTATTCTGTCTTATCAATCTATTTGTCTACCTTTAGAGGGTTCGGGGTGGGTGTGTATGTGATTTATAGTAAATGGATCAATCAGGGTGAGGAATAGAAGGCACGTGGGGAAGCCAACAGTTCAGTTTGGGGGCTACTGTAATAACCCGGGCGCCTCGGGTGGGCAGCCAGAGAGCACACCATGAGCTGTGGCAGGTGTAGGACATATTCTGGTTGAGTTGCCAGGGCTTGGTGACGGCTCGGATGTGAGATATAAAAAAAGAGTGGGAATAGCAGGTGACCCCAGAGTTCTGGCTTGATCAGTGGGAAGAATGTCGTTACCATCGACTGAGATGGAGCCTGGACCCAGCTGGGCATCTGTCTTCCTGGAGGAGAGGTGGCACCTGAGCAGGGGAGAGCACCCTTGGTGGGGGGGACAGCAGGAGCTAAGGGCTATCAGAGGGAGACATGCACCAACCCTCACTGGCCTGACCTTCAATGTCCTCATCACATGACTAGAGTCTGTGCCCAAGGTCACCTCATCCACCCCACTGTCCCCTTCCCATGCCAGGGCACTGGCGCCCCGCCTGTGTGAGGTGCAGACTCTCACCCAGGACCCACCCCCCGCCCCCCAGCGCACACCACTCTCCCCTGGTTCTCTCTGCAGCCCTGCCAGGCGAACTGTACAACTCCTGGGCTCTGGGGACAGACTTACCAGGTTGGGTGACCTATGGAGAGGTCCTCAAAGGCCCACGTCCCCTCATTTTTAAAATGGGAACAGTGATCGCATCTCTCACTGCCTCACAGGGTCACTGCCCAGTTGCAAGGGGATGCTGTGGGGAAAGCATCTTACACAGAGCCTGGCCCCTAGCACCTGCTCCAAACATTTATGAGGTTACTATGGTTTCCCCCCATTTAATAGGTCAGAAAACTGAGTCTCGGAGACCTAAGAGGCCTGAGATCTCACCAACTGACAGCGGCCAAGGTAGGACTGGGAGCCAGCCTGGGGGACCCTTATCACCCAGTCAGTTTGGCCTCTTCACCTTGGTGGCTCTGCTGTGTCCCCCTCGCCCTTTTCCCTGGTGTGCACACACGCTTGGGGTGGGGCGCGGGCAGGGGTGGGCAGCCTCTGGCAGCACCCTCTCTGTCGTCAAAGAGGAGAGCTGGAGCTCATCTTCCAGCTGCTTTGCGTCCTCGTCTGGTCTCGTTTTTCTCTCTCGGTTGGGGCGGGGCAGGGAGCCATCTGTGGGAAGCCCGTGCCGGTGGAGAGAGGCAGGCGGTGGCTTTCACGGGCGAAGCAGCCTGGTGAAGGGTGGAGGCTGCTCCCAGCCTAAGAGCAGGTTGTATCTTGAGGATGGGACGGAAGGAGACGGGAAGGCCAGAGGTCCAGAGAGCGAGGTGGAGGGAGGTGGGAGGGTTGGCTCTGGGTCGGGAAGTCCCAGCACCTAGCACAGGGCCTGGCCATAGTGGCTGCTCATGTGGTCTTTCTAGAATGATGAGCAAATGGCACCCGGGGGTGGGGTAGGAGCTCATGACAAACGGCTGCCATGTGGAAGCACAGTGACAGGTGACACCGCCTGCCTTTGAATCCTCTCCCACTTACCTTCAACAACTTATTTAACCTCCCTGGTGCAGCTACCTCCTCCGTGACATGGGATAATAATAGTGCCACACTGAGTTATCACGAGGATTACCAACTGGGTCCCTGGGTTACGACTGAGTTCATGTGAGACGAGCGGCAGTCTGCAGTCTGTAGTAGGTGCTCAGTAAAAGTTAGCCCTAGTGATTACTTTCTGTCTGGGCCGGTGGCCTGTGGAAATCAAAGGGCCATTTAATGGGTCTTAAGGGAAGCAACCCCATAGCCAGCCAAGGATGTCTGCTCTGGGGCTGGTGTGCTCAGTGGTTGGCATTGCAGGAAGGAAAGAAGGTACCATAGAACTGGCTTGAAATCCCAGCTCTGCTTCTTACAAGTCAGTAACTCAGGGGCTCTACTGACCTGAGCCTCAGTGTTGCTCATCCATAAAATGGGACTGCCCGCTAAATTTCTCCTTGTGAGGAATAAATGAGATAAGCCTCGCATATGTTCCTGGCACAAAGTACATGCTATATGTCCATGAAATCCTTCTTGGTGTTTGGTGTACAGTCAGTGCTGGGTTTTCTGGTAAACCAGCAGGAAACAGAAGCCCTTTGGACCCCTTGACATAAGCTGAAGTCCCCACCCTCATCAGTCATTGCTATCTGCCCTCGGTCACGAGGGGTTAGGGGCTGGGGAGGGCTCCATGCACTGCCCACTACCGCGGGAGATGCGGGACAAGCCCAGGCATTTTGGGCTCCAGGAAGAGCTTCTGGGTGCTGTAGGTCAAGGTCCAAAGGGTTTCAAGCGGAGAACCACCCCCCCCATCTCCTCCACGCCGCCCCGACCATCAATACAAAAACTGGTTCAAGGGGTCTCTTGTATTTCTGGTAGAGAAGATTCCACACGTGCCCCCTCGACCCAGCTGGGAGGAGACGTATAAGGGGGAAGGAGTCAGATCCCAGGGAACTGCTCGGGGCTGCCCCGAGCTGGGCCTCTGTGGGAAGAGGAAGCAGGTTCTCAGGCTGCGTTGGCCCTGGGTGTCCAGTTTCCTGGCAGTACCCACCTCCCACATCCCCACAGATGACAGGGTTGTCATCGTACTTAAAAGTGTAAGCCAGAGTGCTGTTGCCAGTGTCTTTTGTGTTCCTGACCCCAGCCTGGCAGAGCTTCCTGACCCTGATCCAGCAGGCTCTGACCTGCCATGTCAGTGACCCTTACTTAGTAACTGTCCCCGGGGCTCATGGGTCTTTTCTCTCATGCAGAAAACCTCTTTGTCACCTCCTATGTTCCCGACTGTGGTGGATAAAAACCTTCTCGGACCTTCCTGTGACCTGACTCAGCAACACGCCCCCCACACCCCCTGCAAAGACCACAAACTCTGTATTCTTCGCGCTTCCAGCAAGCCTCCCCATGTTTCCTGTGTTTATTTCCAACCTTGAAAACCTTCCATGTTTTCTAACACTGATCCATACTCTTTTCTTTAAAGATTTTATTTATTTTTAGAGAGAGGGGAAGGGAGGGAGATAGAGAGGGAGAGAAACATCAATGTGCAAGAGAAATATTGGTCAGTTGCCCCTCGCACTCTCTCAACTGGGGATCTGGCCTGCAACCCAGGCATGTGCCCTGACTGGGATCAAACCAGCAACCTTTTGGTTCACAGTCTGATGCTCAACCCACTGAGCTACGCTGGTCAGGGCTGATCCATATGCTTGATCCTGATGGAGCAAACTCTTGTGACCTCTTGTGTTCCTGACCCTATCCAGCAAACTCCCCCACCCTCTCTAGAATCTCCCATGTCCTCCCATCCAGCTCAGCAAACCTCCTTAAGAACCCAGACTCTGTCCTTGCTGGGTGGCTCAGTTGGTTGGAGCATCATCCCGTATACCAAAAGTTTTTGGGTTCAATCCCTGATCGGGGTGCAAACAGGAGGCAACCGATTGATGTTTCTCTCACTTCAATGTCTCTCTCTCCCTCTCCCCCTTCCTCTCTCTCTAAAATCAATAAATGTATCCTTGGGTGAGGGTAAAAAAAAAAGAAGAACCCAGATTGTTACCCCTGTGCCTGCCCCTGACTCCAGTTTGCTCCCTGTCCTCCCTATCTCCTTGACAGTCAGCAGCCCGGAGCCCTTATTCCAAGGCTTCTCCCACCCCAGACCTGCAGGGGCATGCAGAAGGGCAGCCCCAGCCTTACCCAGCGTGACCTCTGCCTGCATGGGCATCGACAGCGCTGGGTGCTTGACCTCACAGCTGAAGAGGGCTTCGTTGTCGATCTGCGGGTTGAGTGTCCAGGTGAGCAGGGCGCGCACCTCCACAGTGCCGTCGCTGCCCGGGCTGTGGCTGTGGCGCAGGAAGTAGACAGGTTCGGAGCTGTGGACCCAGCGGGGGAACTCGCGGCTCACCACAGTCTCCGGGATGTTCTCGGTGGTCGGCTGGAAGAGGATGCTGGGGTCCGGGGTTAGGCCGCGGGACGGCCGCTCGGTGTAGGGATGCCCACCCCGGTTCTCAGTGTCCATCAGGGACAGCGACCTCTGCACCTTGGTGTCGTCCAGGTCACGGTGCAGGAGGCTGCGGAAGGGCCTGCGGTCCTGGAGGGGGCCAGAGCTTGCAGCTGGCGGCTCTGACAGGGGCACCGCATCAATGGGTTCCCCATCTCTTTTGAAATAAACCTGGAATCACAAGGAGGGTATGGGAAGAGATTTCGTGCCAATGACCTAGACCTCCCAATGGGCTCTCAGAGGCCATGCTCCCGGGGCCTCCTTTTCCCGGTAGCCTTCCTGATGGACCTCCTTATTCACTTCCCTCCAGCACCCCAAGACTGAGGCCAGCGCGGTTCAGTGAGGACACGCAGGCCCTGGCGGCAGAGGCTTTGCGCCTCAGTTTCCCTACTTGTACAGGGGACTACAAGCACCTACTTCATGGGGCTGTGGGATGCCTAGAACCAAAGGGCAGATAGAAGGGCCCGGGTCCCAGCCTGGTGGCCACCTGGGCTCCAAGGGGCGGTCCGCGCCCACCCGGGGAGAGCAAGTGGATGAGGAGGTGGAGGGGGGCTGAGGTTAAATGAGACCTCAGAAGAACGAGGAAAGGATCTCCGCGTGTGAGGTCGCTTTGGAGGTTTTGGAGACAAGGCAGGAAACCGCTGCGCGTGTGGGAGGAAGCGAGGTGTGGGGGGATGAGGCGAGAGCACCATCTTCTTGCTTTCTCTGCTAGCGAGCTGTTGAAGTTTGGAGAGGCGGCATTTAATTTAATTTGCTGTCTTTTTATTTTGGTACAGGCGCCCAGAGGCCTGTGGGGATTGGGTGTATTTTTAATAAATCGGATAAATAAATAGATGGAAGACGGAGAGAGCGAGGGCAGGAAGCAGCTCTCGGGATGCGGGCGCAGGTGGGGGAGGGAGGAGGGCAGGGGAGGAGCAGTGCGGGGGGGGGGGGGGGGGGGGCGGCAGTAAGTGAAATGTGCAGCGCGGAGAGTCTGTCAGAGTTTATAGCTCCAGCGAAAAATCTCTTACGCACATAATAGCCATAGCCTGCTTTAGTCTTTTTCTTTCTTTTTTTTTTTTTGAAAAGTGCTTCAAAAGCGTATTTGTAATTTATATCAAGGAATTTTTTTCACGTTCTGACCTTCCAGGCAAATGTAAGATGCCTGGAATGTGGGGAGAAGAGGATCATGTGTATGCATATATGTACATATATGTATCTTAGGTATGTCTTCATATATATGTGTGTCTTTTACTATGTATATTTGAATATTTAATGCCCTGTCTTAAATGGCAGAAGTGGGCAGGTGGGGGAAGGGGTTTCCCCCGCAACCCCAGGGCTGAGAGGAAACTTTCTTTGGGCCCTTTGGAACAGTTCTTCTTTGGGGAAAAAGACCAGCTGGCTGAATGGGCTCCAAAGGAGGAGAACCTGGGGCTACGCCCTGCTCTCACCCACACTGGCTGGCGGTGAAGGCGCCTGCTTATCTCTCGCCCTGGGGATGCAGGTGCGGGTGGAGGAAAATGGGCCTCACCAAGGACGAGTCTCCGAACACCCTGCCTCTCCTGTGCATGCCTGCCTGCTGCCCCACCAGGGCCTGGGGGCGCCTGCCCACTGCCCTGTCTTCGGTCTTTCTGCACCTGTTTATTGCCCTGTCCTGGGCGGCCGGGGGGAGGCTGGCTGGGTCCCTAGGTCACCCCACTGGAACATGCCCGTGAGACAGTCAAGGTCTGTAGTGCCTAACCTCCCCCTCCTTGAACTCGAACCCTACCTGTCCCCCCCTCACTGACCCTAGTAATGTAAGAAACTCTCAAGGTCAAGACCTGAAGTACTACACAATGTTGATGCTGGAACGGCCTTGGGAGCCTGCGGCCCATAGCATCTCCACGTGGAACCCTAAGGGCTCCACAGAGGTGCCTCAGGGATCAACACAGGCAATGCGCCCTTCCCTCGCTTTTCGCTGTTTTAGAAGCTTTTAAATACATGGGGCTTCCGTGTATTTCACTCAGACCAAATGGTCCTGTTGCTACTTAAAATGCGGAAAAAAATTGATAGTGTCCACCCCCTAAACCTCCTACAGAAATGGGAAGCAGAGGTGAGACTTTCCTGCTCAGGGCTATTCAGCTCAGGTGGCAGGCCAGGCTGGAGTCCCGCTGTCAGTGGGCACTGTCACCTCCGTCCCTGCCTCTGACTCGGCCATGACCATAGCTCAGGTGCTGGGCGGAGAGACCTCGGAGCGGTTAGGTTGGGTGTAATAAGGTGTTAACCCAAACAGGGATTCCCTCTCTTCCCTTCTTTCCTGTCCTCCTTCTTCCCTTCACATTGGACTTGAAGCTGGAGGACATGAACTTGAGTCCCAGCTCTGTCATGAATACTGTGGGTGACTCTGGAGATGTCCCTTTCCTTCCCCAGGTCTCCTGTGTCCGCATCTTGCTCCATCACTAGGGTGGGGTGAGCATGGCGCTGGGGTCCCCTGAAGACCACTCCCACTAGGATCCCAGGGGCCAGCAGATGTGGGAGTTCTTCGTGCTGGGAGATGGGGAGCAAGGGAGACACGTGGCTGCCTGGACAGTCAGTGGAGTGGACAGGGTCTGCCCAGGCAGGTGGCGCAGAGTTAACTTTGCAGACCGTGGCCTCTTTCCTTCATTATGCAGCATGGATATGGGATGACACACTTGAACAAGTCACATGGGAGGGGCATCCTGCAGGGACGGATGGGGGCCGGGGCCAGGCGCCCCAGGGGTACTCACCGTGGGCGCTGGTTTCCCTCCGGACACGATGCAGACCAGCGTGAAGTTCTGGGCTTGGTAGCGGTTGAAGGGGGCTGGTGTGTCCGCAGCTACCACTTCGATGGAGGTAGGAGGGGCTACCCAAAAGGGAAGCACAGAAGAAAAAGGCTTCACTGGGAGAGTCAGGAAGAATTCACCGTGTACCTCCAATGGGTCAGGCCTCAGACTGAGGGCTGGGCAGCGGTGGGGGTAAATGCTGCCCAACCCCAGAGGGCGCCAGTGTCATCAAGCACAGTGAGAATGGCGTCCCTGCTGGCGTAGAGAGAGGGCCCTGCCTCACGGGGCTTGCAGCCTGGTGGATACGACAGCACAAATTGGGAGATGACATGGTTCATGTGCTCAGTGCGCCAGGTACCGGGAGGGACAGCAGAGTAAACAGGCCCTGCCCAAGCCTGAAGAGGTGACGATGTGCTGTGACCGGAGGAAGCAACCCATGCGGGACAAACATGACAGGTGGTGGGGAGAACATGTGCGAAAGCCTGGGGGCAGGTTGGCCTAGGGCCGGGGGTGTGGGGATGCAGGGGAATGTGGGCCTGGGCCGATGCGTGGAGCACTGAACAGGAAGGCTGGTGGTGGGTGGCCCCTCACTGGCTCAGCTTCCCACGGGCTCAGAGAGCCTACTGTGACGTTTTCAGGAAGTTTGAGAACCAGTGGTTAAATGGCTGCTAGCTGGACATGGGCCACACTCGGCGTGGACATCAGCCGCAGCTACGGATCAAAGCTCTCTTTGCTTGTTTGCCCCTCCCCCTGCCCTAGCCCCCAGAGATGGGGTCACTAGCCTTCCGCTGCCCTGAGTTTTCCTTCTTTGTCCTGAGAGCGGTAGGGAGCCATGGAAGGTTTTAAGCAATAGCAGTGACGTGACCTGAATTGCATTTGGAGAGACTGGGAACAGAACGGAGGCCGGGGAGAAGGACAGCTTAGACCATGGTGAGGGCAGTAGGAGGAAGTTGGTGACTTTGACAGGCGTTGAGGGCCTGGAGGCTTCCCACCTTCCTTTTATTCTGGAAGCCGACTGACCACGGATGACCCTGCCTCCCCAGCTCACCTCTCTGCTCTCCTCACCAGACGCCACTGGCTGGTTTGCCAGTGTCGTGCTCCAGGCACTGTGAGGTACTGGAACAGGCCCATGTGGAGCCCCCGGGCACGCCTGGGTCCCATGCCAGCTAAGTCACCACTACCTCCATGTCCTTGGGCAAATTACCAAAACCGTGAGCCTCAGTCCCCCACTTCCTGAAATGGGAGTCCGACTTGGCAGACATATTTGAAGAACCAACCAGCTAATATGAAAAGGCTTAGCACATGGCAGGAATTCCCTATTCTTATGATTCTTCCAGTTGTTTCCCCAGCCCCCTCGTTATCAGCAGCACAAACGCCAGAATCTTAGAACTTCACTTGGGAAAAGCTGTCCATTCTGGCTTATCCGGCCCCAGGTCCTGAGCACTGGGGGGAAGCAGAAAAAACGAAAAGGGGTGAGCTTTTCCTCCTGGCATGGGGTTTTCACCCCGGTTAAGTTTAATTAAACTCGACAAACATTTCCTGACACCTACTAGGTGCGGGGCATGGTGCCAGGTACTCACAGTAGGCACCCCGTGATGACACAGACACCACCGCTAGAGGTTCACCGTCTGGCAGGGGTGGCCGCCGCCTGGCGACTCTATTTTAAGGTCTGGGGAAACGGAGCCAGGTAGGAACCATTCATTCATCCAGGCAGCCACCACGGGCTGTCAGCGGGGGAAGCGAACAGGAAGCCATGGGAGAACAATATACGGAGAATTGTAATTAAGTGCAAGATGGGGTGGAACAGATGGTAAGTGAGGTAGGGACGCGGAGGGGGGGAAATATACCAGAACACTTCAATTACCCAGAAGTTGCAGATTCTACAATCCAGCTTCTGTAAAATTCAACTGAGAACTGGGAGGTTACAGCAAGAACCAACAGCGGCTCATGTTTACGAGCCAGAAGCCATTCCAAGCCCTCGCCTGTGTTAATTCATGTAATCCTCGCCGTGAGTCTATGCGCGGGTTTATGTATTCCCAGGTTTTACAGATGAGGAGACTTAAGAGATAGCAGCTTGCCTGGGTTCACGGACGGAGGCAGGATCTGAAGCCAAGCGCCCCAGCTCCGGAGCCTAACCTTGGACGTGAAGCTCTGCCTTCCAGATCTTTGGAAAGAAGGAAGGAGCTCATACCTGTTGGCACCTGAGCCCTAACTATACACTTCAGCCACCGGGAACACTCCTTCCTGGGTATGTCTCTGCTTCCACAGGAACCGGAAATCCAGATCCCTTGAGAACGGCCCCTGGGGGTGGCTCTACTTAACTCGTTTGCCCTGAAGATGAGGGGCCGTGCCAGTTAGAGTGCAGCACAGAGCTCTGGCAGTGCCCGTGGTGGCATCTGTGCACCTTCCAAGAGTCCTAGAGGCTGAGACCCAGGCAGGGGGCACCTTCAAAATCACTCATTCATGCTTCCTTACCTTCACTGAGCAGCCAGGAAGTAGGCACCTAGAACCTTCCTTACAGGATTGCTATTGCTTTGAGGGGTACACGAGATGATGTTTACAAGACGCTTGGCACATCCGGAGCCTGCGATACTGCTTAACAATTTTAACTAATATTATCTGCATCCCTAGCAGAGGAAGGGAGTCTAGGACAACGGTTAAGCATTTGGGCTCTAAACTCAACCACCCAGGGTTCAAAGACCAGCGGTACCACTACAGGGCGTGTGACCCTGAGTATGTTATTTAACCTCTGAACCTCAATTTCCTTACCTGCAAAATGAAGTTAGAGGTTACCTGTGAGGATTCAATGACGTAGGATCTCGAAGTGTTTTAAAAGGGCACCCGATACGTGCCAGCTGCATTTATTAGCAATATTATTTACCAACATTCTTTCTTTGAGGATCCTTGCTACCAGCTGGGAGAATGAAACCTGCTCTCAGCCCCTGGGGCACTCACAGTTCAGCGAGGAGCCCAGAAAACGCCCTGGACTGGCACCGGGAAACATACAGTCATCGCTAAGCCCATGTGGCTGCTGAGCGCTCAAAATGTGGCTTTTTCAAGTTCATATGTGTTGTAAGTAGACAATACACCCTGAATTTCGAAGACAAGTGTAAAAAGAATGTTATTAAAGAATGGTATTAATATTTTATATTGGTTACATGTTGAAATAACATTTGGGCTATATTGAACTTAATAAGTGTGTTATAGGAATTACTTTCACCTTTAAAAACTTTTCTCAAGGTGGTTATTGGAAAACTAACAATTACATCTTATATTTCTCCTGCCCGGCACTGGATTAGACCTTCCATTTACAGGTAAGCAACTGGGGTCAGAGAGAGGGAGAGAGTTGCCTGCGGTCCCACAGTGGGTCAATGGCAGAGCCTGGACGGGCCCCCCAGGCTTTACAAATGCAGGCTGGGGTTCTTGGCATGGCACGGGTGCCCCCCAACACACACACACAGGCATCTGCACGTGCACACATCCCCGTTCTGTAGATCTGCACCCAAGTCACGCACACCACCCACACAGACCCTGATTGGGAGCTGTGTTCCTGTCCCTCGTTACATTGCTGAGCAGGTGTTAGCAATATGTACAGTTAATCAAGCTCATAAGACAATAACAGATTTCAGTTGTATGGGCGATGACGCGGCAGAGCTGCTAATATCAGCGTGGACAGCCCAGGCTTCCCACACGCTCCCCATCCACATGGCCCTCAGCCACCGTGTCCCAGAAAAACGTGACTCTGTCATCTCGCCCGGTGCAGGGCTCTGAG
>PVJI01032484.1:0-12166 GCA_004026765.1 Micronycteris hirsuta
TGACGAGAAATCCCACAAAAACAAGTACGTGTATTCTTTCCCAAATATGCCTTAAAGACAGGCTGGTCTGCCCAGGGGTAGCAGTGAGCCTTCAGACGTCAAGTGTTTACTTCTGCTAAGCAAGGCCTCATCACATCATGATGATTTTTCCCATCACCACGGCAGAAGCCTACCTAACGGACCGCACACTCACTGCATCGATGGCCATGGCACAGCAAAGTGTGACCGCTCCATGTGTAGGAGCATGGTTTCCTACGAGAAGGGACCTTGTTTTACCCGATATAACTGCCTACACGACGATATCATTGTCTACATGAATGGAAGGAAATTTTGTTATCCATGTACCTTTTCTAACGTTGATTCTTATTCTTGAATTTCACAAGATTTGAAAACATACTTACGAATGGGCAGGGTCTATTCGAGCCTCTGCAACCAAAACACCCCTGGTCGCATGTCCAGCTGGTCTCCGGTAAGCAGGGGTGCACGCTGCCAAGCTGGAGAGGGGCAGAGAATGAGAAGGCGCCTGTCCATGGGTAAGCCAAGAGTACCCCCCTGGCCCCATGCATAGTTATTACAATATTTTTGACTGTATTCCTCATGCACATTTTTCAAAAGCCATCCACCTTTAATCATTCCAGTCCCAGGAAAAAGGGCGGGAGCTGCCCAGGAGTGAGAGCCAGTGTCACTGAGCTCTTCCTTCCTGCACTGCACATAGTGCAGTGCCCACCAGCTGACTCAAGCGCTCAGGTGCTTACAGGCAGTTAGTATGTTCCAGACACTGTTCCAGGCACTGGAGATCAAAGTGTGAATAAAACAAAATCTTGTTTTCTTGGCGATTGCATTCTAATCTTGAATATGATATGTGCTTAATACACTCAGTTTTATGAAAACAAGAAAATTTTAATGGTTCTTTCTCTCTTTCAGAAATCTAGGATTGCCTAAGTAGAGGAACTCCACTTTCGAGCTATCCCCTTCTCTACAAAGTATTTTTTTAAATATTTTAGTTATTTTAGAGAGAGGGGAAGGGAGGGAGAAAGAGAGGGACAGAAACATCCACCAGCTGCCTCTCCCATGACCCCAACCAGGGACCTGGCTGACAACCCAGGCAGGTGCCCTGACTGGGAATGGAACCAGCGACCCCTTGGTTCACAGGCCAGTGCTCAATCCACTGAGCCACACCAGTCAGGGCTCTATAAAGCATTCTTTACACACAACATAGAGTTAAAAAACAGAAATGATTTCTTTAAGTAGGACACTATGAAAATAAATGCAATCTATGGGTCTCTGTCAATGCATTTCTGACACCCTGTCCAGGAAGACAGCGTTAGTGGGGAGGCTCTCAGCTGCTGTTTGAACAGTCTATTTGCTTCCAGGTTCCCCTTTCACCTGTGAACTAACTCAGCCCGCATTCTCCAGACGTGGCACAAAGCACCTATCTGTGTGCCCACATGCCCCCAGCTCAGGGACTCCTCCTGATGAGCCCCCATCAGCAGTCCTCCCCAGGGGCCCCTCAGACACTGTACTATTTACACTCTTTAATAGTTCACATTCTAAGTTTTCCTCAAGGGTTTCTTGTGAGGGAGATACTCAGGAAGAAGAAAACCATTTTCTGTGATTTTAAATTCATAACATGAGGAAGAGATTCTGAGTTTTCTAGCAGCCATTCCAGAATTGGTGCTGTATCATTTTATCATTACAACTCACTTGTGCTGGTTTCAGGAACGTGCTGCAGACACCTCTATTTGTAGAGGACCCTCACTAGATGTGAGTTCTCTGAGCAAGCGATGGCTTTCCTTCTTCAAGGCACCTGACCTTTCTTCCCTGTAACTGGAAAAAGCATTTTTGAGATTAAAAACAGGAAGAGATTTCCAAGACTCTGTGTACTTTTGAATTCCATTTAATATAATTGTCTTGATGGTGATTTTGTCATTCAGCTCATCTACCCTCACGACTAGAGGTCTGCATCTCTTTAGATGGTGCCCTCTCAGTGAAGCATGCAGAACTGTGGGCTCACAATCCTGAGCACTGTCTCAACGGCCTTTGCAGCCAGCCCCGTCAAGCCGGGGGCACCCCCCACTTGCCGAAGGTCACGTGCCTTTCCTCTGCGCCGAGAGGACACTGACCGCAGACGCAGAGCAGTGCTGGACTGGCGAGGGCTCTGCAACATGCTAAAAGGCAGTATTCACATGTAGGATTGTAGAGATTCTTTTCACACGCATGAAGAAAGCGTAGCCCTGGGATTCACGTATGTCTGAGCAAGGTCTCCTGCGTGAAAAAAATCTCCCAAGACGGCATGCGCAGATTCATATCCATGGAAAAAAGAATTCTTTGTAAGGGAATTTGGCCAAAATATTTCTTAAAAATTTACTGCCTTGCTGAGTCTCTTCCCCCTGGATCTAGGGGCTTATGCTAATGAATGCCCAGGGCTTTTTCCTGCCTCAATGTTTATGGTTCTGGAGTAAGCAGCCCTAGCTAGCTTGCCCTCAATTTACATATCTACCCTCTTAATGTATGGCCCCGGTCCTGTCTACCACCAGACCGGAATATACAATCTATGCCTAAGTTAATGAAGACCAATCTGATGCTCTGTGCCCCGAATCCTCAATAAAAACCCCTGGACCCAAGGCTCGGGGCTCTCTCCCAGATGATGAGGGGGAAGCCGCATGGTCCCGAGTCCCTTTTCCTGCGTATTTGGTGTGAGAATTATTTATAAACACATTCGGCCATGGTCACCACGGATTCTGCCTAGCAATGGATCCGCAACATAGGATTCCATTTCCTTTCAAATTTCAAGAACAAATTGACAAATTTTGGACATGAGATCCACAGAACACAGAGGAGATGGTTTCCTGGGTTGGAAGGTCCCCACAGGGGTTTTGCCTGAAGAAATAAGGAGCAAATGGAGCCGTTCCCACAGAGGGTGGGCCACCGACTGACCACATCCGAATTCCCTGAAATGTTTTTAAAAAGTCAGATTCTAGGGCCTCACTTCCAAACTAAGAACATGAGCACCAAGCTACTCCCCAAGGCTCTGCATTTCCATAAGCAGCTTAGGGGGAGTACATGCACACTAATGTGAGATCCAGATGCACTAGAGACGAGAGGTAAGGGAGACAAGAATTAGACCCTGGAACATCAACGTCCTTGTCCACATTCCAGCCAAAACAAAGTGCCTGCTGCTCAAATACACTAAGTCTTCTGGTCTGCTGACTGCTGGCAGTAACTGTGAGCTAAGAATAGGTAAGCTGGGGGATGGGAGGAAGACATCAGCAGGGAAGCGGCTCACAGCCCTGCCTGGGGGATGGACATGGGGTTCACTGCTCTCGTTCTTTGGAGGTTGCTTTTCAGCAGAGTAAAGTCACATCAAATCACTGGGAAGGAAATGTTTACAATTTGACATT
Source organism: Micronycteris hirsuta (assembly GCA_004026765.1). NCBI lineage: Eukaryota > Metazoa > Chordata > Mammalia > Chiroptera > Phyllostomidae > Micronycteris > Micronycteris hirsuta. The sequence continues at coordinate 3,402 of PVJI01032484.1, forward strand.
CAAACGAATAACACTGGAATCTCTAGATAATACATGTTGAACACCTGATTCTTTAAGATGCTTCTACCCACTTACCAACCCACCAGTGAGCCAACCAATGCACTTAATGGCCTCAGTAGAGTGTTAACACAGGCACACACATGTACTGCGTTAGTGAGAATATTGAAAGTGACAATGAGTGTACGTTCTGCTGGAAATGGATTTAGGAGAGCAATTGTGGGCTACCAGTAACAAGACGGCATTGAAGGAGCATCGGAAACTTGACGGAGGATTTTCAGCACAAGTGCGATTTTGACAGGCAGAGCAGCTCGGGGAGGCACACGGACTGGGGCAGACAGCCGCTTCAATGCTCTGCACATCCGGCTGCCGTCTGCCTGAGGCAGCGAGTGTCAGCTCAACTGAAAAGTATAAATAGACCAGCTTTCTCACTTCACCTGAAAACAACAGTTCTGTAAGATCCCCTCTCAGGAGAAAAATCATTCATTTTCTCCTTTTGCCTTCTTTCTGCTGTTCTTGGTTATAGACTCTTTTGTAAAAACTCTAAGTAATGTCCAGATGGATATTGCCATTTGAGACATCAGGGGAAGGATGAATGCCTGCCTGACGCAGATGCTGACTTCTCCCAGACGAGTCAATCGCAGAGTTCATGCTCTGTCCACATGTCCAGACACCCCTGCCCAGGTCCAAAGGACATTTCCAACTCACCCTTCAGTTCTCAGCTCAGCCTTCGCCTCCTCTGCGAACTGTTTTGTGATGCACCATCAGCGTCATTTGCTTCACCTGTGTGCTTCCATAGCTCATTCATTTTACCCGTTTTATGGAGATGATTGCACTGATTGTTTTTCTGTCCATTTTCCCACTAAAGTCTAATGACTAAGGAATGAACTTCTATGGGTTGAGATCTTGACATTAAAAAACAATGTATGCCTAAAATGGCATGTGACAGGTACTTAATAAACCCTTGATGAATGAATGAATGAATGAATGACACCAGAGAGACTTTGCTGGGCCCAGCTGAGTGGGACAGCAGGCTCTTGCCCGCATCCTCTGTGACCTCCAATCCCACCCAACTCATGTCTCGTCTCTAATTTCAGTCCTAATTCTCTCTGAGTTCTCTCCCCTCTACCTTAAGTCCTCTCAAGTCTCCCTGATGGTTAAAAACTGGAAATAACAAATGTTCCCACCTGCACCCTCACTGGACCCACTGCCTGAGCGCCCTCCCCCTCGCGATTCTTTCTACCTTCCCACAGAGACTGCACGCCAGTGACATCCTACTTGTCAAATCACCACATGAATTTTTTTCTTTACTCCTCTGTTTTAAAGGAAATGTTTTTCCTGTTAAAATCCCTCTCTGCACACCTGTGACACTCCCTCTTACCTTGGGCTTGACCATGGACGTAGTCCCCTCACTGCCACCCACTCATCTCCATGTCCCTCAGGACTTCCGGTGCAGCTCAGAGTGCTCCGCTCTGTGCTGCACCTGAGTGACAGCCTCTGCCCTGGTGATGGGTGCTGGTGACACCCAAATAATCACTCGACCCCTCAGGTTTAGATGCATTTATATGTCTGTGCCAGTCCATCTGTGTCTTCCTCTGATTTGGTACAAGGAGCCACTGAGGGAACCAGGAGACTAAACTTCCTGAGCTATGAATTGAAGGTGTCTACCAATTGCCCAGGTTAAGAGAAAGTCACGGTGTAACCTCAAGTCCATGTTCAAATGTAAAATACTGATGTGCAAAATTCTAAAGCGTTATCACCTCATTTTAGTTGAACTCTGTTTTGAGTTGAAAGTCTGAACTAGGACAAGAAGATACCTTTTCAAAGAGCTCTGTGGTGAGGTCACTTTCGGAAATACTGACAAAAACCATTGTCCTCGGTGTCCGGCTCCCTGGCTCCTCCCTGCAGTCAGGGCCATGCATGCTCAGCAGCTCAGCAGGGACAGGGCAGACAGAGAAGGGCCCTTCGGTTCTCAACAGTCTAAACCCTCGTGAGGCACACAGGCATAGAAGACAGATTGAGGATACTATCTTGAGAGTCAGGGCAGGGCTTCCAGTCCCTCGACTAGATAAAGAGTCCCCAGTCGGGACAAGGAAGCAAGGACAGCTTGGACTCTGGGCTTTGAGAAGGAGCCCTGCAGCTGCTTCTGGAGAGTGGGGTCTGACAGAGACCCAGGAAGCTCTGAGCAACCCATGAGCTTACTCCCAAGTGAAGTGCCTGGAGGAGACACAGTGCGTGAGGAATGGAGCACGGGGCCCTCAGAGGCCCCCAAGCCCGTGTGCACGTGGGGACATGGAGTGAGGTCAATTAGGTGCCCAGAGGAGTAGCAGAGGGTGAGGAAGGAGGGATGACTCAGCTGCGGCCAGTGGAGGGAGGACTGAGAGATAGCGACGTGTCAGGGGAGGACGGGGCAGACCAGCACAGGACCAGGCGCTGGCCACACCCAGGACTGAGGGCAGCCCCAGGAGGAAGGATCTGCCACCACAATGTGAGAGCACAGAATAAAAATTAAACTGAGTTTTAAAAACAAGGAAGTGCTGCTCTTACACAGATGGGGTCATTTTTTATCTCATCTGAAAATGAAGTTTGGCAGGGAAGAAAGTATTCTAGTGCATCATGCTGTCCTCAGTTTGCATGACAGCAATGCACTGGGACAGAGCTCAGGAGGTAGTCAGTCTGTGTGTGTGTGAGAGTGTGTGAGAGAGAGAGCGGTGTGTGTCAGTGTGTATGTGTGAGGTGTGTGATGTTTGTGTGCGGATATAGTGTGTGTGTATGACTATGGGTGAGTATATGGCTTGTATGTGTGTGAGAGATGATTGGTGTCTGTGATTGGGGGTAGTCCGTGAGTGTGCTGTGAGTGTGTGGGTGCGAAGTGTGTGGTGTGTGTGTGTATACCAGTGTGAGTGTGTTGGGCTATGTCATGAGCAAGTGCTTTGGGGCAGCTTAGTCAAAGGCACAGGTTCCAAGCCTTACCTAAAATTACCTGTTTGTAACAACCTTTTTCTGTGGCACTCAGAACTGATTGGGTATTAGTAATAGTGTCAGATACAAAAATTGCTCCAGGAACCATTACAATTCAGCAATTTTAAATGAAACCCAACAGCATTTGAAACATAGGTGTAGGAGAAGCATTTTGCAACGTATTTAGAAAGGACTGATTGCTTCATCTTCCCAGGGCCTACCCTGACTGTCCAGCCTTGTTAGGGAAGACTCCAGATCATTCTCCAAGGACCCAGAACTGGCCTGGGCAGGCACTGTTCCTTCCACCCAGCAGGAAGGCCTGGGCTCCCTGCAGGCCACACCAGTCACTTTGTCACTTTCTGTGACATTGCAGAGGGCTGCACCCTGCCTGGGAGATGACGACTTTGACATTTTATTCTCCTTAGCTAAGAACCCTCCCCTTCCCTCCCTCCCTGATGTCAGGAGCACAAGCAGCGGGCGGCATCAAAACGACTTCCAAGTATGCATGTTCTCTGTGAAGGTGCTGACAGCTAGGTGAGCAAGAACCTGCTTGGAACAGAAAGTCAGGCTTCAGCTCACACATGGGAGCTGAGCTGAGGCCGACCCATGGGATGTTCAGTGACTTAGCATCCCCCCGAGTCCCCTGCCCAGCTCCAACATGCCACTCAGGCTAAGTGACAGCCTCGGATTGGAGCACACAGTGTGGGGGAGGGTGCAGGTGCATCAGGCCTGAACTCTGTTCTGGGGACCCAGCCCGCACTCTGCTCCCACACATTCCACCACTGGCCCCAGTCTCAGGAGAGTCTTTCTCATGCTCCCACCTTTTGTGATCTTATGAAAAGCCAAATTTTAAAAATGTTATCTTTTTAAGGATATAAAAGACTTTACTAACACAATCAATCAAATTAACTTGACATTTTATAAAACATTATAGCCAAAAAGAGTATAAATACACCTTGTTCAAGTAGATATAAAAATATTCTCTAATAAACTACATGTGGGACCATAAAACAATAATTTTGAAAGAACTGAAATCACGTGGAGCATAATGAACGACACAACAGAACTATTCAAAATCCTTAACAAAAACATACTTGGAAAATCTCCAAATATTTGGAAATTAAACACACTTCCAAAGAGCCCCCGTGTTCGAGAACACGCCCCTGGATTAAAGAAGAAACCGCAAACGTACCACCAGCCTCACGCGATACTGGGGGTCCACCAAACGCCGTCAGTGATGGGACGCAGTAACAACACCCGCCTCAGGAACTGGCGCACTGAGAAGGGCAAGCCTAACTTTCGTGGTATTCTTGTCAAAACTGCGTGACATCAATGAACTGATGGAAAATATCAGATAAGCCCAAATTGAGAAACATCTACAAAATAAGGAACTGACTAGTGAAGTGCATAGGAAAGGCTCAGAACTCATTATACTCTTGATAAATGTTTCAAAAAGCACTTTTCCTTGGGTATGAAACAGGTTCTTTTTATAATCTAGACAACGTATGGAGTTCCCTCATCTGGGCGTCACACACATCCGAGCTAGAATGCTGTGCATGGCACGCGACGATTTTGTATTCGCATTTGGTTTCAAAGCTCGGGAAAGAGAAATGAATGGAAGAACCCTCCGCACAGCCAGATGGAGGGCCGTCTCTCCTTTCCTGAGGAAGTTGGAGGAACCTTAGTGTCTCCATTTAATCCTCGTCAGCCTGCATTCAATGTTCTCTATAAAGAATAGGGCACTGCCCTGGCTGGGTGGCTCATTGGTTGGAGCATCGTCCCATACACCACAAAGTTTGTAGGTTCGGTTCCTGCTCAGGGCACATACCCAGGATGTAGGTTCAATCCCCAGGTCAGGGCATATACAGGAAGTAACCGATTGATGTTTCTCTCTCACATCCATGTTTCTCTCTCTCTCTCTCTCCAATCAATAGACATGTCCTCGGGTGAGGATTAAAAAAATAAAAGAACAGAGTGTTCTTCATGTAGGCTTCAGTGACAGCAAGCCTGTCACACTCCCCTCTGGGCTGTGGCCTCCATGCGAGGGTCCCGGGGAGCATTGCCTGTCCCTTCCTGGCGAGGCCACACCCCTCTACAGATGCAAAGCCTGATGGGGAACCGCCTTTGCAAGGCTTCTTCTCCCACCCAGAGTCGAGATGAACGGCCATTCCACTTCTACTCTGGACAAGGTCACGTGGAAAATGTGGGTTGCACTTTGTATCATCTATCAGAACACGGCACATTCAAATCAGATATTTCAACACTAATTTAATCACGGGACTAATTACAAGGGAGGAAGCTGAGTTTAGGAAAGGTAGCAAGGTGTGGTACAGGCTGTGGAGCTTAGAAAGGGGAGCCAGCCCCAGCCTGGGCCTGGAGGGGAACGGGGGAGGTATGGCTACCCGCCCCAAAGGGAGCTGTTGGGAAAGCGCCACCTGAGAGGGACTGCAGCCTTCAGCACAGGCCCACGCCTGGCCTGGCAGGGGAACTCGGAGGAACAAATGGTTCACTCTCCTCTAAGCCAACTTTGGTGGTGCCCCATGGCCTGAATGGAACCAGAAGCCAGAGGCCCATCCGTGCGGATCAGCCTGCTGGTCATAAGGCAGGGCACAGAGCCGTGGAGCGTGGAATGCAGACACTGATGGAAAGTGACAGATGTCTAGGTTACAAATGGCAGGAAAGGCATAGGCATGCTGGCTTTGCTGAGCAGCCTTCGGTTCTGAAATTTTCAGCATCCAAATTGCATCAGCTCTTCTGCCTTTAAACCAGGAGGCAGTGTGAGCTTGTTACCTGTCACTGCCTGACAGATTACCACACTCCTCAGCTTACAACACACAGTCCCTGGGAATCAGCAACCTGGGGACAGCACAGCTGGGCTCTCTGCAAGGCTGCCATCAGGGCAGGGGTCTCACCTACTGGCCCGGGTAGGGTGGGTTGTTGGTGGAGTTGCTTCCTTGAAGCTGAAGGACCAAGGGCTGTGGCTCACACTGCTGGCTGCACTGGAGGTGCTGCAGCTCCCAGAGGCACCCATGGCTCCTGAGCACGCTGGAGCCCAACACGACCAATCACTTCGTCAAAGCCGGAAGGGCAGCAGAGTCCCTATGTGCGTCTGGTACCCAGGCAAGCTCCTGTGCAGCAGTGTTAGCAAAAGTGATATCCCTCTGCCTTCCCCATAGTCTCTCGGTTAGAAGGCCACGAACACCAGGAGGCAGAGATCACTGGGAGTCACTTGAGTCTGTCCATGGCACAAATTCCTTTTGTGACCACATTGTCATACATATATATGTCCATCTAATATATATGCACCTGCTTCCACTCCTGTACTGGCTTCTATATCTTACTTACAAGTTTGTCTGCCCCTCTGTCTTTATGCAGACAGCCCACCTGTCTCCCAGACCTAACCATGGTTAGGTGGTGCCTCTCACCCAGGCCCTCTTCAGGAATGGCTGGGGACCCAGGTGTGGCCCCTGACCCAAACCTGTTGGTCAGTAAAACTGCCACCTGCACCACCATTCTTTAAAATGTAATTCTGGCTCTTCATCTTCCTCTGACTGGAAGAGGGGATTGCGAAACAGATTCAGACACAAGGTGGTGGAAACAAAGGTTAAGGAGCAAGCTGAGCCCTTAGTAAGCCAAACGCACTTCAGGTGGAAGGCATAAGGAAATGCAAAGCCTGGAGATGAGAATGGAACAGATGCACCGAGGGAGACAGACGACCGCGTGGAGGCAGCTGGCTCCTGGGGCTGCCTCCGGTCCCAAGTGGTCCAGTTCCAGGCCACACGCATCTTTCTCAGAAACACTAACCCTCTCCAGTTAATCTGAGCGAGTTTCTTTTCTTTTACAAAAACAATTTCCAGCATCCCTTCTCTTCCTGGGCTTGATTTTCTTGGTTCTTTCATTTGTCACAACAATCCTCCCTACCTTCTTGATTTGATTATATTTCTAGGTCTTCAACAACAGAGTTGCTACATTTTGTTTTGTACAAAGTTAACTAAAAGGATTCAGTCCCACATTTATGGCTGTTTTTAGGCCAAAGCAGAAAGTCATGTAACACGAGTTTGAACTGATGACTAGCTAAGCGATAGAAACTAAGAGGAAATCACCTCACTTAGTGAAATGCTTTACCAAAAAATCTCACACTCCTGAATATTGATTTGGTCATGACCTGTAATGCCTTTCAGTGCCCTGAAGTCAGATTTAATATTTAGAAGTTCAGTGCATTGACTGCAGAAGAATTAAACATAAGTAAGTTCATTGATTTCTTTCCTATCTCTCCCATGTATTTGTTAAGCATTTCATCGTGAAATCATATTCAGGAGATTATGAATGTTCGTTCTGTTTACTTATGTTATGTACTATAAATACCTTTATATGATACAGCCAATGTCATACCCTTCATATGAAAAGATAAAACAGTGCAAAATCCATTTCATGTTGCTTCAGACACGGCTCAAAATCAGCCTGCAGGCTGTTGTGAGTGTTTTTTCTCTCTAATTTTCAAGGCACATAATTCTTTTTGCTATTTATTCTCGGGTTTTGTTTACCCATATTATACACCCAGACTGTTTGCCACTCATATTTCTCCTGGGCCCATTTCCTGCTTTTCATCGAAGCGATAAAGGGACAGGTTCACAAGTCTAATAAATGCCACTCAAAAGCCACACAGGCTAAACACAAGGAAAGGTTCTACTGTGGTGCTAAATTAAAATGACAAAAACTCTAGTTAGACATGTACTATCTCAACTATGTAGAACAAAATGAATGCAAATATAAGAAAACATTAACAAAGTTGTTTCTAGGAATACAATTATAGATATTATTTCTCCTTCTCTCTGCATCTCCCACATTTTTATAGTGAGAATGAGTTGTGTTTTATTTCAAAAAATAAACTTTGTTAAACAAGAACAAATCTAACCAAGGAGGTAAAAGAGCTATACTCAGAAAACTACACAACACTGAAGAAAGAAATCATGGAAGACACAAACAAATGGAAACATATACCGTGCTCATGGATCGGAAGAATCAACATCATCAAAATGTCCATACTCCCCAAAGCAATTTATAGATTCAATGCAATCCCTATCAAAGTACCAATGGCATATTTCACAGATACAGAACCAACACTTCAAAAATTTATATGGAACCATAAACAACCCCAAATATCAGCTGCAATTTTGAGAAAGAAGAACAAAGTGGGAGGGATCACAATACCTGATATCAAACTGTATTACAAGGCTACTGTAATCAAAACAGCCTGGTACTGGCATAAAAACAGACAGATAGACCAACGGAACAGAACAGAGAGCCCATAAATAAACCCAAGTCTCTATGGCCAATTAATTTTCAACAAAAAGAGAAGCAGCATAAAATGGAGTAAAAATAGCCTCTTCAACAAATGGTGTTGGGAAATCTGGACAGCTACATGCAAATCATGAAACTCAAGCACCAACTTACACCATACACAAATATAAATTCAAGGTGGACAAAAGACTTAAATATAAGTCATGAAACCATAAAAGTCCTAGAGGAAAACATCGGTAGGAAAATCTCAGCCATTCCATGCAGCAACATCTTCACTGATATGTCCCCTAGAGCAAGGGACATAAAGGAAAGGATAAACAAATGGGACCTCATCAAAATAAAAAGCTTCTGCACAGCTAAAGAAAACAGTATTAAAATAAAAAGAGAACCAACCATATGGGAAAACATATTGCCAATGATACCTCAGACAAGGATTTGATCTCCAAAATATATAAAGAACTCATATGACTCTACTGCAGGAAGACAAAAAAAAAAAAAAAAAAAAA
>PVJI01032485.1:0-12164 GCA_004026765.1 Micronycteris hirsuta
CTCCATTGTTCAGATGGTCAGCCCTAGGAGAGTAGAGCCTGGGTCGGATGTTTTGATATATCCTGTAAGGCCTTGCATGGAGGGCAATAAATATTTGGTAAATAATTAATCCCCTTTGGAAAAAATGGTCTTAAACCATTAAATTAATAAGTGTTTTACTGGATGCAAACACAGAGTCATATGCACACAGAGTATCCCTTCAACAATTACATGGCATGTGGCTTTCTTTTTTCCTAAAGGAAGTGATAAAGGTAAAAATTAAAGAGGTGGGTGACAGTGGGAGCCAGAGACTCATAATAAATAAAAATGTGAGTTCAGTTCAAGGGACAGGTTGATGCTAAAGTTTTATTGGAGTTTAACAATTTTAGAAAATATATTGGTTTTATTCTGCTTTGGACACTTTCAAATGTGTGTGTGTGTGTGTGTGTTTTAAGATTTTTAATTTATTTATTTTTAGAGAGAGGGGAAGGGAGGGAGACAGAGAGGGAGAGAAACATGAATGTGTGGTTGTCTCTCACATGGCCCCCACAGGGGACCCGGCCCGCAACCCAGGCATGTGCCCTGACTGGGAATTGAACCGGGACTGTCTGGTTCCCAGCCCGCGCCCAGCCCACTGAGCCACACCAGCCAGGGCTCAAATGTGTGGTTTTTAAAATGAAAGCACAAAAACCCTTTGGTTCTGTCTGAAAAATAATGAATTATTTGCACTGGATTCTGGATATTGAAGGTAATCTCTGTTACTGTGCTTCTTTGGTTAATGGTTGGAAATGCTGTGTTTATCTAGTGGGGAGTTGAGACCTATCTCTTCTTGTACATGGCTGGTTGGAGAGAAAGAGAAGTTACTTGGCCAGTAGTCCAGAATAGAGCAGGGTTGGTCAATATACAGGCTGGGCTCCTTCTTGCATGCCCAGAGGACAGGTGACAGGTCAAAGGTACAAGTTGGCAACTACTGACAAAAGATCTCCCTGTTTTATAGAGGATCAGGTAACACTTGACCAACCTGGGAAGTTGGGAAACAAGTTACATTGAACTACTTCCTCTATATCATGTAGAAAGAAGCCATGTGAATCAAAACAGAAGTATGGAATGGGTCAAAGCGATTTTTCTTACTTTGACCTTTGAAGTTACGGATTATGTGTACCCTGAAGTTTGGGTAAACTGACAAAAATGTTTTAAAAGTACCTTGTCCACAGTAAGCCAACTGCTGCAACACTTTTAAACCTCAGTGACTTATCTCAGAAAATGATTATTTTTCACTCACAGCACAATCTAATGTGGGTTTGCAGAGGATGGAGGAGGGTGGGCTACACATGGTCATTCAATGGCCCAGGCTGCTTCAGTCTTGTGGCTCCACCCTCCCCTGGGGCCTCACATTTGGGAATTCTCTACTGGATTCCCAAATTCTTCCAGCAGTCAAGGAATGAGAGAGACAGAGAGTATGGGGGAGCGTGAGGGAAGTTTTCATGGGCCAGGTATGGAAATGGTGTTTATCACTTCTGCCCACATTCCATTGGCCAGCCTCAGTTCATGCCACACCTAGCCCTAGAGAGGCTAGAAGCAGGTCTAGCAATGCCCAGGGGAAAGGCAAATGATTTGGTAAAAAACTAGTCAATCTCTGACCAAAAAAAAGCAAACTGGAAATGGCTCCCCTCAGTTGTCATAAGGAAGGGCAGGGTATTATACTGTGGTTTGGAAAAATTCTTGATTAAAAATTTGCTATCAGTGTGTCCTGGAAGGTACTGGCACTGAATAAGCCAAGGGCAATCATTTGTTCAGTTTTCTATTAAGCATCTATCCTGGGTCAGGTGTTGTGTTGGACCCAGAGTCCATGGTGGTGAGAAAAACCAGAAGCAGCCCCTGTCCTCTAGGAGCTGGCATCTTTCAGAAGAAGGGCAATTAAATGTGCACATTTCATATAATCTGAGGACTATGTGGGGGAAAGTAGGAGTGCTGTGGGAGCACATTGCTAGAGGCCTAGTCCGGTCTGGAGTAGCGACAGAAGTTTGCAGAAAAAAAATGACATTTACACTGAGACTTGCAGGAGGGGTACTAAGACTTATCTAGCTGAAGAAAGGCAGGGCAGTGGTGTGGGTAAGTGTGTGCCAGGCAGAGGGAATAATAGCTCAGTGGATGTTGGTTTTGATTGCATTTTGGAGCCACTTTGGGTAGATTTGGTCAATTAACTCAGAATCTCATTGAGGGAGGTGAGATAAGTCCAGGCATTGGTTTTGTTGTGTTTTTTAAAGATACTTCCCAGGTGATTCTGATGCACAGCCAAGGTCAAGAATCACTAGAGTAGCAGCTTCAAAGAGAGGCCAGGAGGATAGCTCCCGACCTCCAGGTGTGTATGAGGGACTGAAAACTTTCCAGACAGAAGTTGATTGGTGGGAACAGAACAGAGGAGGGAAATGCTTAGTTGAAGAGAAGCTAATTCACAGGAGCTATTTCTTCTGGGTGTTGGGAAGGATCACTTCTCCCCAAAGCTCTCTACCTGGCAGGGTTTCACCAACACCGAAACTCCTCCTGCAGGGTCTAATTATCTCAACGCCTTTGGTGGTTTGGGGGAAGGTAGGGCAAGAACAAGGATGGCATAAATAAAAACCCGCCTCTCACCGTGATTGCTTACTCAGAGGCAGGCCAGACTACAGGCCCTATTCAAGACTGGCTGGAGTCTGAGTTTCCCTGGTGCTGCGCAGGGTGCAGGTGTGGCCTCAGAATTGTCACTCTCCATTCAGCAAGGTAGTGTATGGGAGCACAAGGGCTCCTTTAGAAAGAACCCATTGGGATTTATCAGGTCAGCATGGGGTCCTGCCCATAATGAAGGGGTCTACAGGTTGTTCTTGCTAGCCCCTCTTGGGCCTGTAAGTCTGTTCCCTCATAAGGGGAACACAGATATCCTGGGGCCTAGGCCTGAATGCTGAATAGGCTTGTGTTTTTTGTAGGGCTCATGTTTTTGTCAGGCCGCACCTGCTCATGTGGGGTTTTCTCTCATATGTTTGGAAGCTGAGCATCCTTGGTAGCAAATACACACCTGCTCACCCATAAGGAGGTACCTTAACATGAAAAGCAAACAGTTTGTTCCTGTTTGGAAAGCATGAACCCTTAACCTTACAATTCTGTCATTCAAGCTACCAAATTGGAGGTATAAAAATGTTGGGGCTGAGTATGGAGTCAAAGTCATGGCAGTATCTCTCAGAAGGCTGTAATGTCAGGTCAGGGTAGTGGTGGTGGAGGATCGTCCCAAATACAGATGATAGCTTGTTTAAGAAGAAATCTGAAGGAAAAGTGTAGACCATTTTTGCTATTTTTTTCTCATATAAAAACTATGGTTATTGGATTTTTCCTCAGAGATAAAGAGAAAAAAGAGCCCACCTCTCCTCTGTATCCAGCTGTGTCCCCTCGTGGTACCCTCTTGAGCACAGATTTTTCTAAGCATCCTGGATGCTAGATGTAGGAACAAAGCTTTGTAAATTATATCTGGACACTTACCTTGTAGATATATGTGAATGTCTAGAAAACTCCTTAAAAATAAAATTGTAGCGATGATCTCTGATTATATACCTTAGCCATTTTGCCAGGAGATCTCAGATAAACACTTAGGCTAAAAAAATCACCAAGCCACTCCCCACCCCATCGATTTCCACTGTGGGTGATCAGCCACTTTGGCAGTATGGGGCCTGATTTATACTTTCTCAGATATTTGAATGTGACATCCAGCTGAATGCCTTTGTCTCCGTTGCCACACAGGAAAAATGAGCTATGGAGGACAGGGAAGCCTGCCTGGAATCCAAGATGTCCAAGAGAGTCAACTTGGGTTTTCTGCACAAACAACCCCCTTCTTTAATTCAGGGGCCCTTATCTCTTAATTTTCCCATTTGCCCTCCCCCCCAAAAAACCAGAATACCTGAGAGGTCAAGTGCCTGGTTCAAGGTCACACAACTGCTTAGTGGGAAATCCAGGACTAGAAACCTGGTCTCCTGAAGCTCATGGTAAAGTCATTACCTTAGCAGAGGTGGCAGGCAGTTTTGCAATTGCATGCTAGTCTTTATCATTTGATAGTGGCTGTGATAACAATGTGTTGAGAAGGATTCTGAGGCCCAGTGTTTACTCACTCAGAATTGCTGTGAGTCATTAGCTTGGTGTACCTGGGGTACAGGTGTGAGGATTTACTGCACTTTGTGTGTGTCTCTAGATGTTATACTATGCTATATTTTGATTTTAATGTATGTTCTAGAGCTTCTGTTTCTCTACTAGTATAAGTCCAAGCCTTCCAGGATAGCCTTCCAGCCATGCTTGCCACACCCACGGGGAAGTCCTGGACTAGAGCCATGCAGCAGTGTCATCTCACTGGTATATTTTCTCTTGACACTTCTGAATGGGTCCCATCACAACTCCTGACCCTAGAGTGTCCCACTCATTGTCTCTAACATACATTTCAGTCAGTGGAAAACAAAGATCAAAACAATGTTCTCACCCACCCTCTAGGTACAAGTTTCCCCTCTACTTTTCATCCTGTGTTTGATGGTAGATGGCTCTGGTGCATGCAGGCAGGCTGTTTGGGAATTTACTTGAATGGCAAATCCACAGACATGCTCACACATGTACACACAAATAGCATTCAACTATAACCTGATACTTGGTGTTAATAACTCCTAGTCATGTCTTTATACATACAAGGTAGGGGAAAAAGTAGGTTTACAGTTGTGAGTATGTGAAACACAGTTTATTCTTGTATTATTATTTATTTATTATTGTATTATTTTTGTATGAACAACTAAACCTACTTTTGCCCTATCCTGTATTTGTATGTATTCCTAAGCAGCATCTAGTATTATTTTCTCTGATTTTAAATTTGTATACATTGTTTTATACTATATTTTCTTTCTGCAACTTGCCTTTTTTTGCTCAACATTTTATATAGAGATTTAGTCATACTGTTACTTGTAGCTCTACTTGATTAATTTTTATTGATATTTGGAGAGATGAGGGGAGAGAGAGACAGAGAATGAATGAGATCTGTAGATCTGTTGTTCCACTGATTTATGCATTCATTGGTTGATTCTTGTATGTACCCTGACTGGAGATTGAACCTGCAAAATTGGCATATTGAGATGATACTCTCACCAACTGAGCTACCCAGCCAGGGCTACTTGATTCACTTTTTTTTTAAGATTTTATTTATTTATTTTTAGAGAGAGGGGAAGGGAGGGAGACAGAGAGGGAGAGAAACAGCAATGTATGGTTGCTCCTCACATGGCCCTCACTGGGGACCTGGCCTGCAACCGAGGCATGTGCCCTGACTGGGAATCGAACTGGGACCCTTTGGTTCCCAGCCCGTGCTCAACCCGCTGAGCTACACCAGCTAGGGCTTGATTCACTTTTAATTGCTGTATATAATTCATTATATGAAAGTACTTCTACTTATTTATCTCTTTTCGTTTTCATAGACTTGTAAGTTGTTTCTGGTTTTTACTTTTCCAAATAATGCTTCAGTGAACTTCTGTCACTTTTGATGTCATGCATATATGTGTGAATTTTTCAGGGCAGTGTTTTTCACAGACTATGTTGTGACCCATTAATGGGTCATGCACTGAAACCAATGGGTTGCAACCAGAATTGAGAAAAATGAAATAGAATAGAATGTATTAGAAAATATCGGAATATGTTGCCTTTGGTAACAGGAGGTAATGCTACATTAAAGTTGTTTCAATTAGAAGGTGACACAGTTTACTCTGACACCAGTTACCTTGTAATTAAAACAAGTTTAATGAAATTAAACTTGCTCTGTGGGTCATGGTCAACCTAATGATGGCCTTGCTGGGTTGATGGCTATGTGTATCTGTGGCTTTGCAAGACCTTGCCAAATTCCTCTTCCAAGTGTACCAATTCATTGTTCTATGAGTTTTGAAGTGGAAAAGCTCAAGAAAAAAAAAATGGACCCCAAGGACAGATGGAAGCTAGAAAATGAGTAAGAAAAAAAGATTAAGCTTAAAATTTCCACCTTCCTCACTCTTCTTGAATGCCTCTTAACCCTAAGTAAACACTGTGGGTTTTCTTGATTTTGTAAATTTGCTTTCAATCTTAAAAAAGAAAAAGTTTAGAAGGAAATTCCTCATCTTCCTGGCTCTCTCGCCTCAAATCAGGAAGGGGCTCACTGGAAGGACATAATAAATAAGCAACCTCTTCCTTTTTGGAATCCATTCACAGCAAGTCTGGGAGGACCTATGTCTACTCTTTGCTCTCTGGCTACTGTGGGTAGTTTTTTAAAGTTGTACGAAGATTTTTGTGGATCAAGGTTAATGGTGCCATCATTGTTGCTTGTTTAGAAATGAAGCAGGGATTTGGGAACCCGAGGAGTTGTTGTTTCATAGTTTATCTCTCTGGGAGGCTTGCTCGGTTCCTGCTCCGATTCTGAACCCTGCCTCCAGGAAGGCAAACCCTCTGTGAGCCGATTGCTCTCAGACTTTGCACTCTGTTTTCCTAGAAGTGTGTATTTGTGTATTCTCTCCTACTCTGCACTGCGCAAACAAGACCTAGAGATGTAAAGAAGGCAGGCTTTGGAGAGGAGGAACCCTCAAGCCCAACCTTGCCTCTCCTCCTTGCCAGTCCTTGTGCTCAACACCTACCATTCATCATCTCAAGGCATTCTTGCAACACTCCTTTCTATAGATGAGGAAACTGAGGCTCAGACTTTGGGAGCACTTTCTGTACACCAGATATTTTGCTCAGCACCTTACACAATTTTCTCTTTAAATCCTTATCACATCCCAATAGGGGTAGGGGCAATTATTTTTCAAACTTTATAGATGAGGATACAGATACTGGGAGGTTAAATAATTGGCCTGAAATTACACAGTCAGTGAGTGCAGAAGCTCAGACTTGAACCCAGAAATTCTGGCTTTAGTACTTAAGTACTTAACTCCTTGTGATGTCCTCTATCTGCAGTTGGGATTCAAACCTTTAGGTGATGATGTCAAGCCACCCAAAGTAAGAATGTTTACTGAAATTATAGCCTGAAAAGTCACATAGTGTTTTGACAGTTGACATTTTCCATCTTTTGAATGGGAGTGATCAATGACCTGGCTGTCCTGCCCTGTTCTGTATCTTGAGTATGCCTCTCCCTCCCTTCCTTTCAGCATTTACCAATATGTAATGGAGACAGTCTCTGCCCATAGTGACTTGGAACAAATGTTACAGCACAGGGGAAGCAGTATGGTTACAATGAAAGTGACCATGTACTATTAAGGGCTAAAATGAGTAGACGGCACAGAGATCAGAGAAGGATGAACTGGATAAGGCTTGGAGATAGACTTATAGATTTAATCAGTAGATCTTAGTTCACTTAAATCAGTGGATATCAAACTTGAGCATGCATCAGAATTATCTGGAGGACTTAGTAAAGCACAGATGGCTATAGCCACCATGTAAACAATGGAAATTTATTTCTCATAGTTCTGATAATTTCACAGTATATACATATAGCAAATCATCGTTATATACCTTAAACTAACACAATGTTATATCATTTATATCTCCATAAAACTGAGAAATAAAAGAATTTTATATAATTAAAAAACAGTCCAGATGGCTGTATTCCACACTGCCTACCAAGTTTCTGATTGAGCAGGACAGGAGCAAGGCCTGGGAATTTGCATTACTAACAAGCTCCTCCTGCTGTTTAGAGACCACATTGGGGAAATCACTGATTTAACCAATAGGTTAAGATTTTTAAAAGTGCAGAAAAAAGGAAATAAGTGAATGAGTGTGATTTCTGTGTTAGAGTAGGTTAACTGTCATAACAAACAAGCCCTAAAGTTTTTGTGGTATAACACAGTCAAGTTTTATTTCTTGTTTATGTTATAGCCTAGTGTGGGTTGATAGGGAGTGCTCTGCTCCATGTAGGCATCCAGGGACCCAAGCTCCTATCTGTGGCTCTGCCACCCACTGGAGACTTCAAGTGCTTCATTGGCACTTCTGAATCTAGCCAGCAGTTGAGGAAAGAGAGAATGGAGGATTGTGCAGAGGCTTTTATGTGCCAGGCCTAAAGGAGAAACATGTTACTTCTGTCTACGTGCCATTGGCCAGAACTCAATTACACAGTTCCACATAATTCAAGGGAGTCTGAGAAATGTGTCCCAGCCACATGCCTGGGTAGAAGAGGGAGCAGAGAATGAATATATAGCAGTCTTTGGCACAGCCTGCCTGAGGATCTACAAGGAACTTGGTTTGACTAGAAAAGAACATTCGTGTTGAGAGAATAAGTGAATGTTTCATGCTCTTCCAAGGAAAGTTGCTGCAGACAGTTCAGGTCATTATTTAGCATCATTATAGTGAGCTGCAGAGTGGGAAAAATAATCACCAGATTTATGTGCAGATGCTCTTCATTGAAAACCTGGATAGCTGACATTGTAAAGCTACATAGCTTCTCCGTACCTGATTTTTTTCTCTATTATATTTGGGATAAGATATGAAAATCGTTGGCCCAGTGCCAAACACATAAC
Organism: Micronycteris hirsuta; assembly: GCA_004026765.1. NCBI lineage: Eukaryota > Metazoa > Chordata > Mammalia > Chiroptera > Phyllostomidae > Micronycteris > Micronycteris hirsuta. The sequence goes on from PVJI01032485.1 coordinate 8,502, forward strand.
AACATGGAATAGTTATTTCTGTGTTTTCTGCATTCAGGTGGACAGACACAGTCAGGCTATTGTGGCATCAGGAACCCCTTCATGTGGGCAGCTGTGGGATTCATTTTTTTTAAAGATTTTATTTATTTATTTTAGAGAGAGAAGAGAGGGAGAAAGAGCAATGTATGGTTGCCTCTCATGTGGCCCTCAACGGGGACCTGGCCCGCAACCCAGGCATGTGCCCCAACTGGGAATCGAACCGGGACCCTCTGGTTCCCAGCCCGCGCTCAATCCACTGAGCTACACCAGCCGGGCTGTGGGATTCATTTTTTAAAGGGCACAGGCACAAACCTCATCTCAGCACTTGGGTGGCTGTTCCAAAGGCTGCAGCATTATGCCTCAGACATACCACAGGGAATCAGGTTGGCCTGGCAAGGCTTGAGGGAGCCATCTAGGCCTGAAACAAGAGCCGGAGTTGTTAAATACTGGGTTTTTAGCATTGTATTGCCTGGAATCAGCACCTTTGTGCCTTGGTTTCCTCATGTGTAAAAAAAGGCTAATCATATTACCTACCTCATTTGGTTGTTGTAACGGTGGGATGAGAGAAAGCTAAGGACTATACTGAGAAGTATTCGATAAAGATTTTCATGAATTCCCTAGCCCCCCTGTGGTATTCTGTCTTTTCTCCCTCTTGGAGTCATTAGCTGAGGGCAATATAGAGATTATTTGAGCAAATAAAGCCTTTACTCTTTGTTTGGTCTTAGAATGGCCATCCTAGGCCTGACAGAGCCCTTTCTTCTCTCCATTGCTCAAGTATCTTTCAGTGATTTGAGGGCTGCTGAACTGTTGATGGACATGAACACAGTCTGAGGGAAGAGGTGATGAGGAATTCTCTGAGCTCTTTTTCCAGGCTGCACCTACATGTTTGATTAGTGGCCCATGGCTGAGTTGACCCAGCAGCAGACATGAAAGTCTCCTGGACTCCTCAATGGCAGTATTAATGCCCCAAAGGCTCCCTCCCCATCCCAGCACCAGCACAGATCTCCATTTCCCCTAGCTCTTTGCTCCCCTCAGGACTGGGCCCTTTAAAAGCCTTTCTCCCTGTTCAAATGGTGCAATTGTGGGTGATTGAAACCACATTTTTATATGTGTCAAAATCAGTTCAGCCCTTAGGAAGAAATCATAATGTAAATTGGATCATATATCCTAAGTGGATGCCACCAGCTAATTCGTTTGTTAGACTGTTCAGCTACATAGGATTAAGTGAGTGTTTACTCTTAAGCAGTTACATGTGGGTCTCATTAATGCACGCTCTGGTATGGCTTATGCCTAATATCTTGTCAAATAGGGGAGCATATAGAAGGCCCTTGCAAACCACCCAACTGCAAGGAGCCATTACTTCTTCAGCAGCCTCTAGTGATTAATGGGGTGGGACTGGGGTAGCTGGCTGCCTTTCTTTGACTTGATGTTGCAGAAACTGGGTATCTTGTGCTTCCATTGGCCTCTCTTTAAAGCAGAGGAGGACAAGAGGAAGGCCTGCACATATGCTTTAGTACAAAGGGACACAGGTTTGGAATCCCATTTTGTGTAAGTGGACATAAAGGGCTAGAAAAAATAGATTTTAGAATGCCCCTTCCCCCTTTTGAAATGTACACTCATAAAGTTCCTTGCAGCTTCAGACAGGTGGTGGTCTATACCCTCACTAGTTCAGATGGGGACATTCTCAGACCCCAGCCAAGATGCACTGAATCAGAATCTGACTTCATGTGCAACATCTGAGCATTAAGGTTTAACACATGCTGGTCTTAACCATTCTTCTCAACCTTAACTTGCACACTGGATTCATCTAGAAGGTTTCTAAAAATGCTGGTGTCTGCATCTCCCCCCTAGAGATTCAGGAGTAACTGGTTTGAACTGGACCTGAGCATCAGGATGTTTAAAAGCAGGGGGTGGGATTGGTGGAGGAGGGCAAAGGGGGAAAATTGGGACAGCTGTAATAGAATAACAATAAAAAATGATTAAAAAAAGTGACCCAGGCGATTCTAATGTGTAGCCAAGGTCAGGAAGCACTATTCTAACTGGCCATTCCTTGATCCCTCCCAGTTTTAGGGGAGATTACAATGCCTGGTTCCCAGGTAGCTCAGAGGATTGGGGGAGGTAACACTGGGACTAGCCAGCATACCATGGGTACCCAGAGGTCCCTCTTCCTTTCTGCCTTTACCACATTTCCCTCTGCTCTTTCCAATTTCCCATTTTCCTACTTCCTGGAAAGAGAAGTTTCTTTTGGTCCCAAATATGAGAATGTTGGGGACTGGTGCTGAGCAGGGATCTGTGTACATTCCTTTCATCCAGAATTGTCTTGTTGCCTGTCTTTGTGTTGTTGCAACTTTATAGCAAGAGCTTCATTGGTTCCTTTTTAAAAAATACCCATTGCATTTATTTATTTTCAACTGTCAACCAGTGGGAGCCAAAGTGTGGGGAAGAAAGAGTCGGAAATGCTTCCTTCCAGGTACCTGTACTGGAATCCAGACTCACATTGTGTCTATGAAATTTCAGATGTGTGTGTTGTTGACTGATCCTGGTATAGATCTGAGCCCGCAAGGCACAGCAGGCTTTTCGTTTGGCCACCAGATTTGTCTTTTATATGAGGGTAGGAAAGGTGTTTTTAAACAGCTCTTCTTGCCTGGCCAGCCCACACGAGTTGGCAGATGTTCATTTTTCCCAGCTCTTTCCCTTCATAGCACAGCTAGAAACCCTGGCAATAACATGAGTCTAAATAATGCTAAGTACTCACTTAGCCCAAGGGGAACTACCGCCCTAACTTCTGACCTCATAGGACTGTGTCGCCACTTTTTGTGTTTTAGGTAAATGAACCATTCAGTTTATTCTCTTTTGTGTCTGACTTCTTCTTCATAGTATTGTGTTTGTGAGATTCACCCATGTTATTGTGTGTAGTTGTAGACTGTTATAGGGAAGGATTTTGTCCAAATACTGATCTTGAACTCTGAGCAGAGTTAGGACTTGAGTAACACTAAATTTAACAGTAGTTTTTATTTTTTCTTAATATAGAAGCATAATACCTGTAAAATGAACAAAATTTAAAAAGTAAAGATCAAGAAAATAAACAATAATACAAATAATCTCTAAATCTATCACCCAAGGAGAACCACTCTTAAATTGTTAGTGTATATCCTTTAGTATTTTCTCTGTACAAATTTTAGTAAAATGGGCTTAGGCAAAGAGGGCAGAAGCATAAAATGGAATAAAAATAGCCTCTTCAACAAATGGTGTTGGGAAATCTGGATGGCTACCTGCAAAAAAATGAAACTCGAGCACCAACTTACACCATACACAAAAATAAATTCAAGGTGGATAAAAGACTTAAATGTAAGTCATGACACCATACAAGTTCTAGAGGAAAACATCGGTAGGAAAATCTCAGACATTCCACACAGCAACATCTTCAATGATATGTCCCCTAGAGCTAGGGACATAAAGGAAAGAATAAACAAATGGGATCTTATCAAAATAAAGAGCTTCTGTGGGGCTAAAGAAAATAGTATTAAAATAAAAGGAGAACCAACCGTATGGGAAAACATATTTGCCAATGATACCTCAGACAAGGGTCTGATCTCCAAAATATACAAAGAACTCATACGACTCCACTCCAGGAAGACAAAAAAA